>CAUYQU010070826.1:0-27316 GCA_963574635.1 Cheracebus regulus | reverse complement strand
ATGTAGTTAAATAACTTGCCAAGCTAAATGTCAAAACTTGAATGTGGAACTGTATTTTTATTGATGACTTTGATTCCTTGTTTAATAAATGATGTTGGGAAAACTGACTAGCCATGTGCAGAAAGCAGAAACTGGACCCCTGACACCTTACACTAAAATTAACTCCAGATGGATTAAAGACTTAAACGTAAGACCTAACACCATAAAAACCCCAGAAGAAAACCTAGGCAAAACCATTCAGGACGTTGGTACAGGCAAGAACTTCATGAATAAAACACCAAAAGCATTGGCAACAAAAGCCAAAATAGACAAATGGGATCTAATTAAACTCCAGAGCTTCTGCCCAGCAAAAGAAACAATCATTAGAGTGAACAGGCAACCAACAGAATGGGAAAAAATTTTTGCAATCTACCTATCTGACAAAGAGCTGATATCCAGAATCTACAAAGAACTAAAACAGAATTACAAGAAAAAAACAAACAAACCCATTCAAAAGTGGGTGAAGGACATGAACAGACACTTTTCAAAAGAAGACATACATGAGGCCAACAAACATATGAAAAAATGCTCATCATCACTGGCCATTAGAGATGCAAATCAAGACCACACTGAGATGCCATCTCACATCAGTTAGAATGGTGATCTTTAAAAAATCTGGAGACAACAGATGCTGGAGAGGATGTGGAGAAACAGGAACACTTTAACACTGTTGGTGGGAGTGTAAATTAGTTCAACCATTGTGGAAGACAGTGTGGCGATGCCTCAAGGACCTAGAAACAGAAATTCCATTTGACCCAGCAATCCCATTACTGGGTATATATCCAAAGTATTATAAATTGTTCTATTATAAAGACACATGCACACGTATGTTCACTGCGGCACTGTTTACAATAGAAAAGACCTGGAACCAACCCAAATACCCATTGATGATAGACTGGACAAGGAAAATGTGGCACATATACACCATGGAATACTATGCAGCCATAAAAAACAATGAGTTTTGTGTCCTTTGTAGGGACATGGATGAATCTGGAAACCATCATTCTCAGCAAACTGACACAAGAACAGAAAATAAAACACCACATGTTCTCACTCATAGGCGGGTCTTGAACAATGAGAACACATGGACACGGAGGGGAGCATCACACACTGGGGTCTGTTGCGGGGGACTAGGAGAGGGACAGTGGGGGTTAGGGAGGTTGGGGAGGGATAAAATGGGGAGAAATGCCAGATATAGGTGACGGGAATGGAGGCAGCAAACCACATTGCCATGTATGTATCTATGCAACAATCCTGCATGTTCTACACATGTACCCCAGAACCTAAAGTGCAATAAAATATATATATATATTTAAAATATATATATATAATAAAATATATAATATATATTTATATTATATATATATTTATAGTATATATATAAATATATATATACTATAAATATATATATATATATTTGTAGTTCCATATTTTTTTGAATTTATATATATAAATCAAATTTTTAAAATTTATATTTTATACACACACACACACACACACATATATATATATATACATAAATTAAAAAAAAAAATACTGAGTTGGTTTTTTAGTTTAAATTGGAACCAGAGTATCATGTGATGGGATTCTCTACCATCCTTATCTAAATTTCTGGATTCATGCCAGCCATGCTACATTAATTTGGAATTCAAGATTAATGCTCTTTTATCCTAGAGTGTCATGGACCACTAAACAGCAGTTTTGATATCTGACTGTGCCAATAATAATTATTCTAGTATTAAAATATAGAAACCCTGCAACAGCCCTTCCAGTTAAAAGTTCTACTTACATTTCTAAGAAAAGTGCTTTTTCATCATTATTAACAGAAGAAAATCCACAAGTCAATGAACAGAACATTTACATCAGGTCAACTTTCTGCATAAAGAGAAAGGTCTTTTATCTAGCAATACATCATAAAGAAGAAGAACTAAAGGCAGATAATCCTTTCACAGCTCCCATGATGACAAGGAAAGACTATCTTTCTGAATGTCTCATCACATTCATTATTTTGCACCTCCTCTTAAAAGGGCCCCCATGCTTGGGAACAGACTGCTGCAGGGAGGGGCCCTCTTCACCAGTTTTAAACGTGGCACATGAAATGTGAGTTTATAAAGTCAAAAACATAGGTGGCGCACCAACTTCTTACTTCAAAACATACAGCCTATTTTTTTTTTCTTTTTAATCTAAACAAAGCTGGAGTAATACAGCTCTTGCTGATGTTTTCTTAACCTTGTCTTCTTTACCTCCTGCTCTCTCTGACCAGGACAGGCACCTCCACCCATGTAAACTTCAAAACCAAGTCCTGGCAGCAGCTCACCCAGATCTGCCATGTGACTCTATGCACACAGCTGCTCCTCACTTGGATTCAGGCTGGCCAGGTGGCCACGTCAGGCCAGGGTCCGAGGGCAGATCCCAGGCACCCCCTGCTCGCACTGCTGTGTCCCTAGGCCAAGCCAGCGTGGGCAAGGGTTACCTGTCTCTTCATCAACATAAAGGTAATTCTTGGATTCCACTCTACAGCTGGTCCCGTTCTGTAAACTTTGCATTATAACTGCTAAAGTTGCTAAAGAAAAACCTTTTAAAATACTGATGAGACTAAAAAGATTCAAACACAACCCCTTTGACTACTGGCTGTCCATATTAACTGCACACAGGGAATGGCACACTGGGGTGGAGCACGCAAGCATGAAAAGCTCCCATGTTCTGTCCAGGGCACTGTGTGATGGGACCCGAGCACGTGAGGATCAGATGGACGCACTACACATAGACTCTTCTGTGCAGGGGGCTGCACACATAGCAGGGTTCAGGGTCAAGGAGGGGCACTCACCCAGAAGGGGGTTGATAAGCAACCCTCCCTCTCCCTTCCCACCATGTGCATGGGCTCCAGCGTGCAGGTGGTCTGAGCGCTGGTCTTTCTAGTGAGTGGCCCTGGCCTGTGGAGGCAGCCACTGCTGCTCATCCAAGGCAGGCTTCACTTCGCCGTCTCTTCCCAGCCCACCGCCGTGCGCCTTTGTCTGCACTCTGTGTCAGGGAGGCAGGCCTATCGGCCTCCTCCAGATGTGTGCTCAGTTCACGTAGCCTTCCAGGTGCAGCTTTCAGGACAGCAGTAGGAGCCGGACAGGCCCAGAGCCCCTCCAGTGCCCTCCAGCTATGTGGTGAGGTTCTCGGGGGACGGACTGAACACCTCTCAGGTCCCACAATGTCCTACGCAAAGGTGCCAGTGCCGTGACTGTGGGGAGAGTGCCCAGGTTACTTGAATTTTATATTCAAGGGCAACTTCAGAACTTAAAATTCTTATAACAGAAGTCAAGTAAGTTCTATTATTTTGGAACACTTAGAAAATGCTAACAGTACGTGATCCAGGCTTTTCCAGGCAGGACGAGATTCCTCAGAGACACCCATGCATGTGGAGAGTGTCCTGCACGGCCACACACCTGATCTCTTTGTTGATGGCGTCCAGCTGCTCCTGAAGCATCATGGCTAGCGTGTGCGCGTCGGCCTGCCCGCTGGGTGACAGCAGGTCAACTGAGCTGAGGAGAGTGTCCCTGTCATCTTCACCATCAGACACGTCAGCATCACTCTCAAATGCTTGTGCTACATTTGCCAAGACACTAGCTTGCTGGGCACGTTCCCAATCCTGCTCATTAAGAGTCTGTACCTATAAACAAGAAAACCAAATCTCAGCAGACAAAGTAACAACATTAGTTGTAGAAACTTAAATCTATCAGAAATTTAGAAACTTAAGTGAAAGCTCAAAAGATTTTAGAAAGATGGGCCATGCTTATAAGGTAGTGACATGAAGCAGGCAGTATTTAAGAAATTGGGGAGGGCAACAATCCATTCCTTGGACCCTTGTGATATTAACACCCTAACATGGACACATGGCATTCCCATGACAAAATACATAACTGGGAGATGACAGTTACAAACAAAAACCAAAAACCAGCCAGAAAGGGTGGGGAGGGGGAAGATGAAGAAAGGCTGATCAATGGCTGCAAATACACACTTAGAATAAGACCTGGTGTTGGATAGCAGGGTGACTAGAGTTAACACTCCTAGGTGATACAGGCCGGGCATGGTGGCACTCGCCTGTAAACCCAGCATTTTGGGAGGCTGAGGTGGGTGGATCGCCTGAGGTCAGGAGTTTGAGACCAACCTGGCCAGCATGGCGAAACCCCAGCTCTACTAAAAATACAAAAATTAGCCAGCTGTAGTGGCTCATGCCTGTAATCTCTGCTACTGGGGAGGCTGAGGCAGGAGAATTGCTTGAACGTGGGAGATGGAAGTTGCAGTGAGCCGAGGTTGTGCCACTGCACTCTAGCCTGGGCGACAGAGAGAGACTGCTTCAAAAAAAATAAAATAGGTATACATTTCAAAATAGCTGCAAGAGAATAATGTGAATGTTCCTAGTGTAAAGAAAAGAGAAATATGTAAGGTGATGGATATCCGAATCACTGATTTAATAATATGAATGTATCAAATTATCACAAATATGTCTAACATGGATCAATAAAAAAATGTTTCTGTGCTCCAATTAGACATGCTATTAGAAAGTTACAAAAAATATCTAAATCCGTATCAATTGGTTTCACTCAGTTGCCGTAAATTTTGTAAGTGTTTCTGACCACCCCCTAACCAACCTGGTGCTACCCAGCCAGAAACAAGGAAAGGAGGGCAGCAGCAACCGAGAGAATCGAGGGCCAGCTCCGAGAACTGCAGCGTGTGCAGCTCTGTGCTGAGACCCTGTCTGACTGAGGCATTGCGTGTGTCATCAGAATGCACAGGGAAAAGGGTGTGCCAGGACCCACGCAATCCCCCCACGTGTGATTCTTTCGTGCTGCCTCATTCTTCAAGCCCTCAACACCTCTTCTCCCATTCTCACTCTCAGCGGGTGACCTTCCCATTTCATGGAGACAAAACCAAAGCCTGCGCTCGGCCTTCTTCTCTGAGGCTAGCTCCACCGGCTGGGCAGCAGCCTCAAGCTCTGGCTCACACCTGGATCTCCGGCCATCAGGGCTCTCTCTCTGGGTAAGCAAGTTCCACTGGCTCGTCCCATTAGCCCATTGACATTTTCTCCCCCATCTCACCTTAAAATGCCACGGCGGAAACCAAGGCCTCTCCCCCAACCCCACCCGGGCCCCTTTTCACCCGCCCCTCCGCTGCTCTGAAGATCCCAGTGGGCTGCCTCCATTCTGCCTGCCTCCTCCCACTTCTCCAGACCTCGCTGCAGGCCAGCTTTGAGCGCTTACTTCCCCACCAGCAGGGCTATTCTATGGCAGTTCCAATGCGCTCCCCATTACTAAGACCACCAAGCTGTCCCTTGGTCCTGTCTCCCACCTGACCTGGCCCACCAGCAAGTCAGGCTCTGCTGCTCTTCTCTCTTCCCTGAGCACTCTGTCCACTTAGTCCCAGGACCCTACCCCTCGCTGGTCATGCCTCGTCTCATTCCTTCCCAGTCTCCCCACCGATGGTCTTGGAGTGCCCCGGAGCTCCATCCTTGTGTCTTGTCTCCATCCACAGGCATCCATGGGGTGACGTCATCTTGTCTCATGTTTCTCAATACTATCCATATACTCAAGACGCTTCAATTTTCAACTCTAGTTCTAGGTTTCTTTCTTGGGTTCCAGACTGGAATACTCAACAGCCAACCTGCCACCTCCCCAGACAGCTGATAGTCCCGTCCACCTGAACATGGCCCTGGCTCAATTCCTAGTCTCCCCCAAGCCAAGTCTTCCTCATCTCAGGAAACAGACTCCATCCTTCCAGCAGTTGAAGCCCAAAGCGTCAGAGTCACCTCTGACTTGTCTCTTTCCTTCACACCCTGGATCCCATCCCTCAGTGTCTTGTTGGTGCTCCATAACAACACACTGAACGCTCTCCACGTGCTCCTTCTCCTTCCTCCTTCATGTCCCTGCTCAGACATCACCCTCCCCATACCGTCTCCTTGGCCTCCCTATTAAAATTCGTATTCCCCTCCTTACTCTACACCCCGAGTCCCACTTCTGTGCTTATTACCATCTGACATAATGGGATGGTTTAAAAATATATCCACAAACACACTCATCCCTTTAAGAGGTGGAGGATGATTCTCGCCCCAAACCCTGAATGTGGGCAAGACTTAGCACCTCACTCAAATGAACAGAATAGAGAGGAAGTGAAGGCTGTGGATTCTAAGACCAGGACTGGAAAGGCTGTGGGACTTTCTTCTCGCCCTCTCCTAGAGTCTGGGCCGCTTGTATCACAATGCAAAGACCCTAGAGCAGCCCTGTGGCCAGGTCCAAGAATGGGATGGCCCCGAGGCCTCCTGCCCCAGTTGGGTCTTTCTGTGGCTGCAGTCTTGCCAGACAGAACCAGGACTGTCCTGCTCTGCTGCTCCTTGGCTCACAGGAGTTATGAACTACGAAATGTTCACTGTTTTAAGCCACTGAGCTCCATAGTGATTTGTTACATACCAATAGTCAACAAACACACATTACTAGACTTTATCTGTCCACTGCTTGTGTTCTCTGGGATGCAGGTATTCTTCCTGTTTTACTACACACTGCTGCAGCCCTAGGTCTATACAGCTCTGTAATAGGGCCTGGACCAAACTAGCTGTTCAATGAATATGCGGGCTAAAATTATACTTAGGCGTATCAAAACACATGAGGCTTCACAAAGTAAGAAGGTATTTAAATGTTCAAAGTTGAATTCTTTTCACTAAATGATGAATATATGTATTCATTTACTTCTTTTGTTTTTCAGAAACAGGGTCTTATTCTGTTGCCCAAGCTAGAGTGCAGTGGTGCATCATAGTTCACCATAGCCTTGACTTCCCAGGGCTCAAAAGATCCTTCGACCCCAGCCTCCAGGGTAGCTGGGACTACAGGCACATGCCACCATGCCTAGCTTTTTTTTTTTGAGACGGAGTCTTGCACCTTTGCTCAGGTTGCTGGGGTGGAGTGCAATGGTGCAATCTCGGCTCACTGCAACCTCCGCCTCCCAGGTTCATGCAATTCTCCTACCTCAGCCTCCCGAGTAGCTGGGATTACAGGTGTAGCACATCACCACTCCTGGCTAATGTTTTGTATTTTTAGTAGAGACAGGGTTCACAATGTTGGCCAGACTGGTCTTGAACTCCTGACCTTGTCATCTGCCTGACTTGGCCTCCCAGAGTGCTGGGATTACAGGCGTGAGCCACCCGCCCAGCTCCTAATTTCTTTATTTGTAGAGACAGGGTTCTATTATGTTGCCCAGGCTGGTCTCAATCTCCTGGGCTCAAAGGATCCTTCTGACTCAGCCTCCTTAGTAGCTGGGACTATGGGCACATAGTACCACATCCAGCTAATTTTTTTTTTTCCTTTTTTTTAAATAGAGACAGGGGTTTCCCTACATTGCCCAAGCTGGGCTCAGGCTCCTGGCTTCAGGTGATCCTCCCAAAGCACTGGGATTACAGGTGTGAGGCAATGCACCCAGCTACTTATTTTATTTTATTTTTTGAGACAGAGTTTCACTCTTGTTGCCCAGGTTGAAGGGCAATGGCCCTTTCTTGGCTCACTGCAACCTCCGCCTCCAGGGTTCAAGCAATTCTCCTGCCTCAGCCTCCCGAGTAGCTAGGATTATAGGCACCTGCCACCACGTCTGGCTAATTTTTTGTGTTTTTAGTAGAGATGGGGTTTCACCATGTTGACCACACTGGTCTCAAACTCCTGATCTCAGGTGATCCACCTGCCTCAGCCTCCCAAAGTGCTGGGATTACAGGTGTGAGCCACCTGTGCCCAGCCTACTCATTTATTTTTAATCACTACTTTAAATCCAAAATTATCATTGTATTTAAAAGTGACTATATTTTTATAAGAATTTCTATTAAAAGGAGAAAAAAACTACAGAGGCCAGGCACAGTGGCTCACGCCGATAATCCCAGCACTTTGGGAGGCCAAGGCAAGAGGATTGCTTGAGGCCAGGAGTTCAGGACCAGCTTAAGCAACAGAGACCCTATCTCTTAAAAAAATATAAAAACAAAAACAAAAACTATTTTAAAAAAATGCTCTAAAAGCTAAACTCTTAGCCAGAAAATAGAAAATGAGGGGAGGGCAAGAAAGCAATGACCTATTAACATTTTTATTCCAAAGCAGTCTCAAAAGCACAGGGTAAGTGGGGAACATTCACATAAGCAGAGAGATCTCACACAAAGACCTTGCCTTGGAAGGCTCATCTCGCAGGGCAGCCAGACGGCCTTTCTGGGGGCGCCGCAGCACCGCGCTGCTGCTGTAGGAGTCTGTGTGGCCGTCCGCCATGGGGAACCTGAAATCTGGGACACTGCCCAAGTGGGGTCGGCTGAAACACAAAAAACAAGAATGCTCATGAATGAAGAAAAAGAAGTAAACTCTGACTCTCAGTCAAGGCAGAAACTAACCATTTGGAAAAGGTCTCCAGGGAAGGCACGGCTCTCACCTGCCCTAAGAGCTACATGTTGCCCACTCCAGACCAACAGTTTACTCTCTCAGCCCTACCAGGTGGAAAGCTCTCCAGGAAAAGCTGTGCAGATGGCCATGGAGATGAGCCACAAGGAGCCCAGCTGTCGAGGCTGGGAGAGACCCCGGATCCCCTGAGACCTCCCCTTGGGTCCAGGTGTCCGGCTCTGCATTTCTGCTCCACTTTCCCAGGGCTGACGAAAAACACAGCCACGAGTCACTGCAGGCCCTCAACTGCTCTGCAACTGTCCACCTGTGCCAGCATGTGTGTGTGAGATCTGGGGATCTGTCATCCTGCTCTCATATCAGCAGTGTCACTCACACTCTGCTGGGCACCTAAATTACTAATATCCAAGTATTAGCTCATCACTCCCCACCTTCCAAAACTCTACCTGTATTTTTGAGTTTTGCCAATGATGTGCCTCCTCAGTACCAAGCTCTAAGCTTTGGGTTATTTGACTCTTCTCTCTTGCTGCCTACTAAGCTACAGGCTCCTTGAGGTCACACCATTAGCCACATCCAGTTAGGCTGCCCACACAGCTAGAAACAGGCCCGCCCTTGTATACAGACAACAGGGGCTGACAACACGGCTGCTCACTGGTTAATACCATACCCATGATGAAGTGAAGCACCTCTTAGTCTCATCTGGTCTAGTTCGGCCCTCAATGCTTCAATGTTTAGGACAAGCTGATCCTGCAAAAAACCAAAAACTTACATTACTGTTCTTTCAGATTTTAAAACCACCTGCTTCAACCATGCTCAGATGTTGGGCATAACCATAAGAGGATAAATCAGCAGTCACAAATACCAAACATTTTAATTCTGAAAAAATTTTCTCCCAGAGTACAGCAGTAAACATAAACACTCAGACTACCATATTAACTTTGTAAGCCCTAATGAATGAAAAGCTGTGTCTTAGTCATAGAAAAGCTTTTAAGAGGATAAACACCAAACCATTAACACTTATTAGTTTTGCAGAGAAGCAGACTCTTTTAGGGGCAAAAGGGGAACAATATTCACTTTCTCCTGTGCGTCTCTGTATTGTGGTTAATTGTCTCACATCAAGTATGCATTCATCCCTGTGTCATGGGTACACTTGATCTCATTTCTAGAGCTGTGCTGTCCAATACTGGCCACACGTGGCTACTGAGCCCTTGTAATGGGTTAGTCCAAATGGGGATGTGCTGTGACTATGAAATACACAGCAGAAAAAGAATGTAAAGTAGCTCATTTATGTTTGTATTAATACATTATGAAACAATAACATTTTAGATATACTGAATTAAATAAAATAGATTTTATTTTTTTTACTTTCTAAAATGTGACTATTAGAAATGTAAACATTACATATGCAGCTCATATTATATTTCTGTTGGATAGCACTGTCATTGATGTTAATATTTTAGCTTCAAATAAACCCAGCAAGGACTCCGAATTGCTGAACCGTATGCATAGCCAGACTCAAAATAACCGGAAATACAAAAGCATTCAACATACAAGCCTAGAAACTTATGGCAGCAGACTCTGAGAGCCACAAACCAAGCTTATATCCACTCTGCCAGATACCTATAGTAACTATCATCATCATCAACTCAGTTCACTCAGCTCTTAGTGGATTTAGAGAAGATTTCAGTACCTTATCATGTTGTGTTTCTTCTAATTGCTTTTTTGCATTCTCAACTTCTCTTAGTAGAGAATTCTGAAAAAGACAGATAGTCCTTTAGTGTTTCTTAAAAATGTCCCATTTAAATACATAGCAGAGCTGTATTTGTCAAAAAATAAAAATAAAAAAGTACCACAGAAAGGAAACGGAGTACAAGAGCACACCAGCAAGCACTGCTATAGTCCCAGAGTTAGACTATGAGGCTGCGGCATCTTCTCATCATGTGTCTTACTAATGTAACATCTACTCCTCACTGACTCAGCTCTCTAAATGTAGGTATGTCAAGTTATAGTGCAAGTTCATTTTAATCAGTCAAACTGGCTTATACTAACTTTTAGGCTTTACAATTCCTTGGTCACTTGGGAAACCTGAATTTAAGTTTCAAATGTATAACTAAAATCAAAGAGAAAAAACACTGCTCCGTTAAGGCGGACCTACTGATCAAGGAGGTGAGTGGGATAGCGACTCTGTGTGGTCTCTGGAAAAGCCCTCCATGGTCAGCACTGTGTAAATAAACGTGTCATGCAATGAGCAGGAATCATTAGTCTCTGAGATAAGCAGCACCCCAATCCTAACAGCCAATCTCATGGCAGTTTCTGGGCCTCATCTCTAGGGACACTGCAGTCAGGACAGGCTTTATCAAATTGGAATTCAGCTGCTGCTCATTAGAGCTTCTGTGACACATATTCTAGGATATCCCTTAGCTCTGTTTCCATGATGAGAGTGCTGAGAGTCCAGGCTTAAACTTTTTCCAAATCAAATGAAAAAGAATGAAGGTAGAGGTTGGAATATTTATTTGGTTTCAGCTGACTGAACTCTTTCCAGTACACGATACTCCCTAAGTGTCCTGTTTATAAACAAGACAGAAATTTTTCTTTTTCTTTTTTGAGACAGGATCTTGCTTTGTCACACAGGCTGAAGTACAGTGGCAGGATCTCAGCTCACTGCAACCTCCACCTCCAAGGGATTTTCACGCCTTAGCCTCTTGAGTAGCAGGGACTATAGGCAGGTGCCCTCAGGCCTCATTAATTTTTGTACTTTAATAGTAGAGACAGGATTTGGTCATATTGGCCAGGCTGATCTCGAACTCCTGGCCTGACCTGCCTGCCTCGGCCTTACAAAGTGCTGGGATTATAGGCGTGGGCCACCTTGCCCAGCCAGAACTTAACTTCTAATGCGTGAACAATAAAGGGGTGAGGGTGGGACCCAAAACATGATTCTAGTGCAGGGGCTGGCAAACTAGGACCTGACAGCCAAATCCAGCCCACTGCCTGTTTCTGCAAATGAATTTTATTGGAACATAACCATGCCCATTCATTTACATGTTATTTATGGCTGCTTTTATGCAAATTACTTGATTGGCATACAATTATTTCATTACTCGTAATTACTAAAAGCCTAAAATATTTACTATCTGGCCCTTTATAAAAATCACTTACCTACTCCCATTCTAGAGAATAAGAATGATAAACAACTTCCCATACATGCAAATGGAGCATGGCCGTGGCAAATAATCAGTTAATTCAGTGACTGGATAGCTGTGTGTACCTTTTCCACTTTAAAGAGTAATTCCCATTTTTGGGAATTCCTACACACGCCTGAGGGTGGAAAAGCTCCAGTGATGTCCATGTTATCTATCCTACCTTATCTTCCAAAGCAGCCATTCTCTCTTTAAGATGAAGTTGAAGCCTCTCATTAGATTCTGAAAGCAGCTTGTCAACAGTGTCTGATAAACGTTTATTATGTTCTTCGTTCATTTTTTCTCTTTGCCTTGCCTAAAGCAAGAGAAACAAAGACTTACAAACCTCACGTAAATGCACGATCATTATTTTAAAAGCACAAGGACCAACAGGGTGAACCCCACATGTACCCACCCCTCCCCTGTTTGCCATCTTGAGTGGACTTTTGCATGGTGACCAGAACCGACTCGTAGACATGGGGAACACAGGACAAGTCTTGGAGAGATCATTAACTAGAAGGTCCCACTGCTCCTGCTACAGGACTCCACAGGAATGTCACTAGTTGTTAACTGTCAGAGAGACTTAGGGATCAGATTTATAGCAGCTATTTAAGGGGATCAGCCTGTCTCCACTCTAGAGGAATTTCCCCTTGTGTAAATAAAAGCTTGGGCCTGCATTTGGGGAGGAAGGGTGAATTTAATTTACAAAGCAAAAAAGTTTAAAAATTTGTTTTGAAAAAAGAAATTAGTAGAGCTAGAGAGACTTTCATATTTTTTCTTTATACCTCTACACTGCTTAAATTTCTCATAATGGAAATTTATATTCAAAAATTTTTAATAATTACCTTAAGTAATTTTAATATGTAATAATAAAACTGACATGTCTGTATTTTATAAAACCATAATCAAGTTCACAATTTAAAACCTGTGTTTCTCACTCCTGAACGAACACAAATGACAGGCAGAAGGGGACAGGAAGTGTAGTAGGTGGCACCCATCCAGGTGGCACCTCCCTCATCATCCAAGTGCGACTGTAGCGCTCAGGGGGCTTTTCCCAGGCAGGGGCGGTGGCACAGTGTTATGACGTGCACTCGAGTCATGCTGCCCAGGCAGGAGGAGAAAGCCACAAGACTACACCACGGGAGTCAGCAGAGCATTCAACCCCGATGTGCCAGTCTCTGCACTGGAAAGACATGGGTAGTGACCCCCGTTTCTCCTACGGTCTAACATGCAGCAACTCTCATTACCTGAAAGGGCCCAGTGTATCATGTGGCATATAGAGTCTCTCATATTTTTCTAAGGAAAGATACCGTATCCTTCCTTGTGCTTATTTTCTGTCAGCATTTAAATAATTTTTAAAGAACACAGTTTAAAGTTCAGTGTTGTGTGTGCGTGCATGAGTGTGCGCTGTGGAAGGGGAGGTGGAGACTTCCTAACATGCACCCGCTCACTGGGCATCAGAATCATCATTCCCCGGAAGCTCATTTGACTCTCTGCAGGGTATGGCCAAGAATACAGATTTCTGGTGAAAACAAAATCTAGTAGCCTTAAAATTAATGTTATAAAGCGGGCTGATGTGGAGGTGCAAGGGTTCTGCAATTTGATGCTGCATGCTTCCTTTCTCCACCTACTTGTTAAAGAGAAATCCACCCCAAACCCCAGGCCTGGTGCCAGCTGGTCCTGGGACTGCTCTTGCTATAACTTTTTCCTGGATGTTCCACATTGACATCTGCCCATCTCTTCCAGGAAAACGATCTTACATTCAACGGACAGGAGCCTCCACTGCCACACTCTTTCCTAATGCTTTTTACTCTAGCTCAATTACAGTAAAAAGCAGAAATTGCTCTTGCTGAGAAGTATTCATTCCAACACGCCATTATGTTTGGAGTATTTTCACGTGGGACAGAGGTCAGGCCTCTGATCTGCATTTGGGACTTCGATGCCATATTCCAAGCAAGTAGACTAGTCATCCAGGACAATGGGCCTGTCTCTACATTTTGTGGGGGTCCCCATGATGGTGCCACAGGTACTTAGAGCAGTTCCTCTGACAGGCTGCTAGACTTAACAAGCGAGAAGCGTTCTGGACATGAGGATCTCATCTACCCTCTCAAGTACTGCCTATGAGCTCAAATTTCTTCCACAGCTTCCAATACTGACTGAGAACTGTCACTGTGTGGGATGTACGCATGAGCAGACAACTCATGGATGAGGGGGCAAAACAAATGCACACGACCAGAATTGAGCTGGAGAACCAGCATCTCAGTCGGGGGTGGGAGGCCCCGAGCTCCCCACAGCCTGAGCAAGGCCCTTGCAGCCCCAGTTCGGTGCTCCCGCCCTCCAGGCTCAATGCTCACCCGCTGCAGTTCTTGATTCTTCTCTTCCAACTGTGCTTCCATCTGTCGTAGCCTTTCTTCAATGTTGCCGTGTCTCTCTTCAGCCTGTCAGCAGAAACAGCATCAGCTGACCTTATCCTTACACTTCATCGGCGACATGCTGCATACTACTGCGGTGGCAGCAGGCGGAACATGCTCTGCGTGGACTGCTCCGCCATACTAAATGGAAAGCACGTACTCGCATCCATCAACACAGCCTACAGGCTTCACGTGCTGGGCCGTGAGGACTGCTCTGCCATACTAAATGGGTCGCATCCATCAACATAGCCCATGGGGCTTCACGTGCTGGGCCGTGAGGTGGCTAGCCCTCTGGTGTTGGTGATTCTGAAGCATGGCTGCTGCTGGTGACTGACTGGGTGCTTCCCCACAACCCCTATGCCCACTCTCAATGGATGCGTGATTCTCCCCATCCTTGGACTGCTTCTGGTTAGTCAGCACAGAAAGCAGCAAGCAGTGGCAAGCACAAGCAAGGAGTGGCGCATCCATTCTACCTTCCTAAGCTGGGAAGTAAGTTCCAACAGTTTAGCTTCCTTAGCAGCAGAGCTCCCAGAAGACAAAAGGTCAGACTACAAAGCCGACAAGGGACAGGAAAGGTAATGAGAGAAAAGAAATGGAGACTTTAAAAGCAGATCTTGAAGTGGGAGGAAAGGTTCTCTTACAGCTGTTAGCAACAAACTTGCTAAAAAGAACAGGTCTGTGAGCACTAAAACCATCTGAATGGTCCAGGACGCCCTCCGCAGCAGCTTGAAAAGCTTGAGCCAGGAGAGTCAGGATGACTGCCCAGGAGGGGCGTTGGCTCCTGCTGCTCACCTGCCTGGAGCTGCAGTGCTGGGCTCCCCACACCCGGGAATCAGCCCTGGGGGTTTGCCCAGTGCTGTGCTCTCTGGTCCTCATCGATCCCAGGACCCATGACAGCATCTGCCTCTTTAGCTCTTCCTGCATGAATGGTGAGAACTGGGAGAGACTGTGCCTTGCATATGCCTAGTCAACAGTTGTTGAACAAATGAATAAATACTACTTTTAAAAACATATTTTTAAGTAATTTCAAAATAATGAAATTACTTAAAAATGTGTTTATTAAAATTTATCTCGATGGTATTTTTTTAAAAATGCCATCTTTCTATTTCTGAAGAATAACTACCCTTCTTTTACAGAGGCTTCCATCCTATGCTTCGGCTGGTGACTTAAAACAATTCTAAGAAGGAGGAACTCTTAGATCACACATGTTGTGGACAAATAGCACACACCTGACAAAACTAAGGGAGACTTTGGGATAAAAGGATCAAGTCTGGCATTTACAAAGTGTTGCAATCTTCAGATGAAAGAGCACTCAAACCAAATCCGTGCTCTTCCATGGATTTAGTGCACTGAGGTAATAAGAACAGTGACAAACAAGGTACACAGACAAGGCACAGTCACAGGCCTGGCAGCTGAACCAGAACTAAGCTCATGGTACCACCTTGGAAAGCGCTGCCACCCTCTGAGCCAGCTCCGCCTCCACCTCGGGAAGCGTCTCTGCCTTCCTCAGTGTCTGTTGCAGCTTTTGCTCTGCCAATTCCAAGCGCTCCTGTAACTGGCGGTTCTTATCTTCAGTCTATAAAATGAGAGCAAAGCATCAAAATGCAGCTAATCATCTAGCTGTATCAGTTTTTAATAGACTGAAACAAACTGAAATGCAGGTATAGTGAGACAGTCATGATGGAAGAATTACAGTGCTGGTATTTGCTTCTGGGTCAGGTGTTTTTTTTTTTTTTTTTTGAGACGGAGTCTCCCTCTGTCACCCAGGCTGGAGTGAAGTGGCATGATCTCAGCTCACTGCAGCCTCTGCCTCCCGAGTTCAAGCGATTCTCCTGAGTAGCTGTGATTACAGTTGAGTGCCATCACCCCTGGCTAATTTTTGCATTTTTACTAGAGACAGGGCTTCAGCATGTTGGCCAGGCTGGTCTTGAACTCCTATCCTCAAGTGATCCACCCGCCTCAGCCTCCCAAAGTGCTGGAATTACAGGTGTGTGACACTGTGCCCACTCTGGGTCAGGTTTTACTTGCTGTCAGGAGTACATGTCCACTTTCCTGGGCTTGATTTCAATGTGCAAAACACCTCTTGCCAAAATATTTGTTTTTCCTAAATAACTTCTAAGAAGCTTTTTTTTTTTGGGGGGGTCACACAGGCTGGAGTGTAGTGGTACTCTTACATGAGTTAAGTATGGTTTACCAAAGCATGGGAGACACATTTCTTACTAGAGACTTCATTGCTTTTGTTATTTTAGAGATGGGGTCTTGTTCTGTGGTCCGGGCTAGAGGGCAGTGGTGTGATCACAGCACACTGAAGCCTTGAACTCCAGGGCTCAAGCCATCTTCCCTCCATAGCCTCCTGATTAGCTAGGGCTACAGGCACATGCCACTATGCCCAGCTAACTGTTTTTTAAATTTTCTGTAGAGACAGTGTCTTGCTATGTTGCCCATTCCTGGGCTCCAGCAATCTTCCCCACTCAGCCTCCCAAAGTGTTAGGATGACAGGCGTGAGCCACTGCACCTGACCAAGACTTCATTTCTTGTACTATTCATTTAGCATGCTGTTTCCACTTAGTAACAAATAGCCAATTACCTTGAAGTTCTCTGCCATTCTCTGCTCCTTTGGTAAAAATGCTAACAAGCAGTAACTTTTAATTAAAACAAAAGAAAAAGTTGAGGACGGTAGCGCCACAAAATGGTTAAATCAAATCCTACGTAATCAAAACCTATAAATTGAACTCCCACATCTTGAATATAATATTCTAAGGTCATAAAAAATGTTTGATTTGAACTTGATTTCCAGCATTTTCAAAAGTGAAAGTAAAAGGGTCTTTAACTTCATTAATAATAAACTGAAGCCAGACAAAGGTTGATGAAATCCATTACCTGTCGATGCATAGAATCTTTATTTGCAATTTCATTTTCAAGTTTATCATTGAGGTCATGCACAGATGTGGCTTCACGCTGTGCAGCGAGGTAGCGTTTTTCAAGAGTAGTGATTCTCTCTTCCATGTCCTCCTTTTGGGCCATGGCCTAAATCAAGCATTTCAGAGGAGACAAAAAGGGAGGCAATTAACAGATTACACATTAAGATACTTGAGAAAAAAAACTGAACTAAATCCTAAATTTCCAATCAAATTAAAAATTAGTGTCCTCAGGCCAGATATAGCAGCTCACTCCTGTAATCACAGCACTTTGGGAGGCTAAAGCAAGAGGATATATTGAGGCCAGGAGTTCAAGACCTTGTCTCTACAAAAATATTTTATTTTTTGAGACAGGGTCTCACTCTATCACCTAGGCTGGAATGCAGTGGCATAACCAAGCCTCACTGCAGCCTTGACTTCCCAGGCTCAGGCGATCCTTCCACCTCAATCTTCCCAGTAGCTGGGACTACAAGCACACACCACTATACCCAGCTAATTTTTAATTATTTTGTGGAGATAGGGGTCTTAGTATGTCGCCCAGGCTGGTCTTGAATTTCTGGGCTCAAGAGATCCTCCTTGACCTCCTTTTGGGCTCCCAAAGTGCTAGATTACAGGTGTGAGACGGTGAGCCTGGGCAAAAAACTTTTAAAGAAACAAACATTAGCCAGGTGTGGTGGCACATGCCTCTAGTCCCAGGTACCTGGGAGCGTGAGGCAAGAGAACTGCTTGAGTCTAGGAGTTCAAGGCTGCAGTGAGCTATGATGGTGCCACTGCACTCCAGCCTGGGTAACAGAGAGAGAGAGATCCTGTCTAAAAATAAAAATAAAAAAAAATTAATGTCCTCAAAATTAAATTGATGGAAGATGTCAATTTTCCCAAATGTGAATGAAAATGTAACTACCTCAAATACCATAAATATTCACCTATATGCGATTAATAAAGACTTGTCTCTCTTAATACTATGTCTGGCCACTCAGTTTTCCAACTTTCCCATTTCTACATAATACTATAAGAATATGTATAATAAAATATCTAAATATTCCAAGAATTCAAGGAAGTGAAAGTGTTCTCAAAGAAGATAGTCTATGTCTCCCTCAAGCTACAAATGGTCTTATACAGGACAGGATGTAGCCTCTCTCGATGGATAGAGTTGTGAGATACAAGTCTCATTTTCTAGGATAAAGGCTGGATGAAATCTCATACAATTACAAGATTCAGGCATACTGACAAATGGAAACAGAAGTACAAGTTTAATTTACTTGGATGCAACTACCTGAAGTCTGCAAGATGAATAATATATAGTATCAAACACTTAAGGCTAGGACCAGAACTTTTTCTTGTGAAACAACTGTCCTCCACCCCCAGAATTCACTATTTTCAGGTTGTTCCCTATTTATAAAACGACTAAAGTTAGAAAGTCTTAATATTAAAAGCAATAGGGGAAAAAAGCTCAACATCACTGATTAGAGAAATGCGAATCAAAACCACAATGAGACACCATTTAACACCAGTCAGAATGGCTATTACAAAAAAGTCAACAAATAACAGATGTTGGCGAGGTTGTGGAGAAAAAGGAATGTTTTTCTACTGCTGGTGGGAGTATAAATTAGTTCAACCATTGTGGAAGATAGTGTGGAGATTCCTTAAAGATCTAAAGATGGAAATATCAACCCAGACATCTCATTACTGGGTATATACCCAAAAGAATATAAATCGTTCCATTATAAAGACATATGCACATATATGTTCACTGCAGCACTATTCACAATAGCAAAGACATAGAATCAACCTGAATGTCCATCAATGATAGACTGGATCAAGAAAATGTGGTACATACACCATGGAATAGTATGCAGCTATAAAACAGAATGAGATCATGTCCTTTGCAGGGACATGGATGGCACTGAAGGCCATTATCTTTAGCAAATACAGGAACAGAAAAACAAAATACCTCATGTTCTCACTTATAAGTGGGAGATAAATGATGAGAACACATGGACACACAGAGGAGAACAATACACACTGGGGCCTACTGAAGGGTGGAGGGTGGAGTGCAGGAGGAAGAAGAGCATCAGGAGAAACAATGAATGAGTATCAGGCTTGGTACCTGGGTGACAAAATAATCTGTACAACGAATCCCTATGATACAAGTTTACCTATGTAACAGACCTACACAGGTACCCGAACTTAAAATAAAAACATGATACGTCTTAAAACAATTTCAAAATTCTCTGCATATTAATCTCTGCCACATAATCTCCTGCTGTAGCCAAAGAATATAACCTAGTAGGTGACATATACTGCATGCAAATATTCTTCCTGTGGTGAATTCCTATAGGAAACTATTCATGTCAAGCTAACAAACTGAAAAGCACACATTCAACATTTCAGACAACGTTTCATTCAAAACACAGGTTAGAAAGTGACAGGAAGGGCACTGAGAAAGTACTCGGCCTCACTGTTTTATGATCAAATAGTTCTTCATAGTTATAAAGGCATAAATATCTGTCAGAAACAAGTATGCTGTGACATTTTTAATATACAATCCTGACAACCCCTGTAGAAGCAAATTCCACTCTCAATTGTTTATCTGACATCAATATTCAATGCCTCGAATTCCTTGAAGGAGCAGGTCAGAAAAGAAGACGACCACCAACAACGCCCCTTCCACAGTTAACAGACTATATACTCACATCACCCTACGTGAACTGGTAGCATGGCCAGGATCAACATCTGCTTGCTAAGAATGTGTGCAACAGAAGGAAATCTGAACATAAGAACAAATTAAGACAGCCTAGAAATTGCATAGATTAAGAATCTACAAACAAGGACATTAAAGGGTCTCAAAGCAGCACAGGTAGGAAGGGCCAGTGTGGTGTCCGCTCCATGGCCACAGAAGTCAGTGGGACTAGTTCTCCTCTACTTTGAAAACCTCAGGGACAGGAGATTTCACAACAAAAATGGGGAGATAGCTTATCACAGTTTCGCAGCACTCTTTCTTTTTCAGTATGACCTATACAATAATCCAAAGGCTGACTGTAATTGGGAGAGTAAGGGACAAAAGGAGAAAAAAAATCATTTAACTAAAACATCCCAAACATCCAACCTCATGACAAGACTGCAATTTTTGTTCTCACTCACTTCACGGACATCTCGTTGCAGTTTTGTGTTCATTTCTTCAGATTTGATGAGATCTTTTCTGGCGGTGTCCAGATCCTCTTCCAGCTCTGTCACATGACTGGAGAGGGAAGCCAGGCGGTCCTTCATTTGGCTCTGTTCCCTTGACTGTTTATTTATGATTTCTTGGAGCTCAATTACTTTAGCAAGGTCTTCCTCGTGGCTTAAAGAACCATCAGAAGATCTCTGATGGGGGGAAAAAATCCTTAAATACCCTTGTTTGGTGAACTATAAAATAAAAATGCTTCTGGGAAACAGCTGAAATCAAAATTGGCTTATGCAATTTTTTGGATTACACAACTTTCATAACCACTTCAGCTCTACGCCGGTGCTTTAGCAACCGTCTTCCACATAACCCGACACATACTGCGGACAAACGACATCCAACGGAATAAAGAGAAAGCCTACAGACTTGCCTTTCCATTCGTGCTTGGTGTATTTTCTTGTTCATGGTTTACGTCCAGCACTCCGTCTGTTAGTGTTTTTTTCTGATTATTCTGTTCTTTAAGAATCATTAGCTAAAACCAAAAAATTGAACATGAGTATAAAATACCTTTATTTAAGACAATAAAACTCCTTTTGGAAAAACACAACTATAAACTGCTTAACACAGTATAAAAAAGAAAGCATATGGCAATACTTCTTTTACTTTTTTTTTTTTTTTTTTTTTTGAGACAGAGTCTCGCGCTGTCTCCCAGGCTGGAGTGCACTGGTGAAATCTCAGTTCACTGCATGTCTCCTGGGCTCAAGCGATTCTCATGTCTCAGCCTCCTGAGTAGCTGGGACTATAGGCATGTACCACCACTCCTGGCTAATTTTTGTATTTTTAGTAGAAACAGGGTTTCACCATGTTGGCCAGGCTGGTCTCGAATTCTCGAACCTCAGGTGATCTGCCTGCCTCGGCCACCCAAGTGCTGGGATTAAAGGAGTGAACCACCATGCCCAGCCCTTATGCTACTTTTAATAATTAAAAGATAAAAATAAAAACTTCCCAATTCAAATCATGATGATGTATCAAGCTTACCTCTTTGTGTGTGGCACCTAATTCTTCTTCTAACAAACTACATCTTTCAAGTGCTACTCGTAATCGCTCTCTCACCTGAAAATAAAAGGGGTTGAGTTTGTGTGTGTATATACACTGTTTTATTCTTACTTTATAGTTAAGTGTACTATATACATTAGTGTAATATAACATAATAAAATACCATTAATGTCTGTCACTGATCTTACTTTCAAAAAACTTGTTAATGGCTCTCAATTAAGTTTGAGAAAAATCTTCCCCCTGAATAACATTAGGTTGTTGCAAAAGTAATTGTGGGTTTTGCCATTAAAAGTAATAGCAAAACCCACAATTAAAAGTAATAACAAGGCCCACAGTTACTTTTGCAACAATCTAGTATTACCCAATTTGTAACAGCAAATCAATACACATTAGTAATTTTTTTACATTAGTACTTTTAAGACATATATGCCAATCAGTACTTTTTAAACCTATAAAACCCCGTCTTCTTAAACAGAAAATGTATTTCTAAGAATTCAAGAAGCTTCAAAAATAAGTTACACCAACACTAGTGAAGTTGGCCTAATCCACAGCTTGTGCACAAACCAAGGTTCATGTGGCTGAGGCACCTTTTCGTCCAGAGCTTTGTGGTGTTCAAATAGTGACTTCAGGGCCTTCAGCACCTCCACTTCGCTGGACACGCCTGCTGGAGACTGTGCTTGTCTCTTCACCACGGTCATCCTAAGAGACCGCTCATGCCTGGAAACGAGGCATTCCAAATGCTCCAACAGCAGCTGAAATAAAAGGCCAAAATAAAGACTTGTTAAAGAGCACTTTTCATTTCATAACTGAATCTGGGGCAAATAACACCTTTACAGTCTCATGCGAAAATGAGATCCCTTCAATTCAGTAGAAAGATACATTCCCCTCAAATGTATTAAAATATCATAAATTCTCATCACAAATTTCAAGCCATTAATGTGTGATAATGCTGGTTAATCACAGTGTGCTCCGTGGGAAAAGGTAAGAAATGTGTTTGAAGCCGGGCAGAGTGGGTCGTCCTTTCGTTTTGAGACAGCACCCTCCTCCTGACAGACAGTGGCTCCAGGAGCAGGGTGGTGAACAGCAAGGTCACACTCACTCTGGTGTTGTTCCTTTCTGCTTTCAGTTCAGCAATTTCTTCTTCCCTTTCAAGGAGCTGTTCCCTGCATACATTGAGTTCTTTAGTAAGTGCCGCAAACTCCTAGAAAATTACAAAACAAAATTAAATAAGACAGACCCTCCAAAGAAAGCCTTCCATCAAGGCTCCACCATCTTCACACGAAGGCAACCTCATTCCAAGTTATGGGGAAGGGATCACTACTATGATCCTCCAGAGAAAAGGAGGATCAATGGACTGGCCTAAGACTATACAGATTTCCTAATAAATCAGAACACTGACTCAGACCATCTGACTTCCTTCCATCCCTGGGCCCTGCCTGGCACCAGGATGGCAGGGGAAGAAAAGGAATCCAAGTCCACCTTCTCAGCAGCCAGAGAAGTCCAAAACATTTTCCTCAACAGGATCCTGACCTGAACTGAATGAAGACGTTTTTGAATGACTCACAGACATGATCTAGAGTTGCAGGAGAGAGAGGAAAGAAGGCCTAGAAGGCCACCATCCCTGTCCTAGCCTCCTTTTCTTCCTTTTTCTTTCTGAGACAGGGTCTCACTGTGTCATCCAGGCTAGAGTGCAGTGGTGTGATCACAGCGCAAGTGATTCTCCCGCCTCAGCCTCTCAAGTAGCTGAGACCACAGGCTTCAGCCACCGTGCCCAGCCTCCCTTCTAAATATTTCTGCAAGGATCCCTACTCTGGGTAATTGACTTCTGGCATGACAGCATGAGAAGCTCCATTGACCTGCTTACTCCCATGGAAAACAGGTGAATATTGTAAGAAAACAACCATTCAAAGCCTCTGGAGATCATTCTAAGGGCAAGTGGGTCAGCAAACAACTGAAAATTCAGTAAGAATGGCCAGAATCTGTTGTATTTGAACCAAGACTGCTCCCTGTCTCCCCTCCAGGTCAGTGAGGCAGAGATCCATTCTAGATCACTACAGCTGATAACGCAGGGCCCCTCTACCCCTGCTCCAAACCACATTTTCTTCCCAGGAGGGGCAGAACTTCAGTGCTTCCCATCCCACCCCAGCTACCTGGTGCTGATGCTATATCCTGGCTAGTGGAGTCATTGGCGGGGGGGCAGGGGGAGGGCCTTCCTACTTCTGTTCAGCCTCCACTCTAAAATGGAGGCTCAACTTTAAGTGTGGCAGGCTGAGAATTCTGGTGCCCTGATCAGCTGTGCCCTGGCTCTGTGAGGTGGTGGTTGCACTCCGGCCCTGTAGTGACAAGCTGAGAGGGCCCTGGCTGCTGCCACAAGACCAGGGGCATCATTCAGGGAGAAGCTGGCCACTGTCCACACTCCCACCTCCAGAGCCCTGGTTCTGAGGGTTTGTCTGGGAGAAGCAGGTAAAAAGAAAGACAGCTCCTAACCCCTTCCCAAGGCACTAACTTCATTTGTAACCAAGTTTGGTGACATTTAAACCTGAGGGCACTCTCTTTAAACCTAGGAATAGTGGAGGTCCTAGTGAAGGCAACTGGAGGTGTGGGTTTCACAGAGACACAGCCTAGACTGCAGCTGGATAGCTAAGGGAGAACTGGAGAATTCTTGCTGCAGGAGCCCTCCAGGGTGGGAACAAACCTCCTAACATGAATTGAGAAACAGTTTCTTAATTTCAATAAATTGGTTTATAATTATCCCAGACCATTGCTGAAGATAATAGAAACATTTGTGGGGATTCAGAACTGAGTGGGGTCAGAGAGACTGGAGGAGAGCAGCAGGTGACTGTGGGCATGCCCAAAGTTGCGCCTGGCTGGGGCATTAACAGCAGGGGCTGAACACGGTGGGGGTGGTTGGCGAGGGGGCATGAGCGCATTTCACTACATGAATCTAGCATTCACTGAACTGGTTAAAGCTGGCAAGTTTTATGTTAGTATATTTTATTGCAATTAAATATATAGAGATATTATAAATATATTATACAGTGAGTTTCGGAGACAAGGCTGCTCCTAAGACCATAAAATTAGCTAAAGAATATGAACAGCTATTCAATTCAGTATTTCAATGCATGCTCACAAACACAAAGAAATTCCAACAACACTAAGATCAGCCAAATGTCTTAAAACCTGATAAGGATTCTGTCAACTGTTGAAACCTCTTCAGAGGCCGAACAGAGCACTGAGCAGTGGGCTTCTGGGCTGGGCAGCATGTGGGAGGAGAGCAGAGTTGGGCCGCCGAGTAGACCAGTCTCCTGTCCATGTCCTCCTATCCAGTTTGCTTTCCTTCCTAAGTTTCAGAGATTTCTTTTCTATGTGCCAGTATTAATCACATCAAATACCCTGATTTACATCTTCTCTGACAATTAACATTAACAAAGAGTGTCAACTTATGGGGCTCCTACATGAGAAAAAATTATTTCTCTTGCAGACAAAAAGGAAACAGACTCAAACTAGCTTCAGTTAAAAAGCCATTATTATGGCACCTAATGTCAAGCCAAAGTACAGAGTCAGCTCCAGGCTTGCCTGAATTCAGGACCTTACATTTTAATTTTATCATTGTGCCCCTCCACCTTGTGCCTGTCATCTGGGTCAATTTTGTGAAGTAACTACCAAGCCACTAATTTTATCTTTGACTATGTCCAGTCCAGAGTCTATCATCCTGGCTAATATCCTTTTCATTTACTAGTTTTCAAGTTGTTCTTCTTTATGTCATACCTTCTTGCTCTCTTTTTGGAAAATTTGTTTTCATGGATGCTAATTTATCGTTTTAAGCATCTTAAACATACTTATTTGGAGAGTTTTTGCCAGACTGTCCTTCAATTTCCGACGCAGTCAATGCACAGCTCTATAAGGCACTGACTCTGTGGGGATGTGTGAGTATTAGCAGACTTTGTGTGGAGAGGAATTGTGGGTCTTGGGCTCATTCTGACAGAAGGTTTTCTGTTGCTGCTGCTCTCCTCCCTGTCTAGTGTCTCAGTCTGTTCAGGCTGTGATAACAAACGCTCATTGCCTGAGTGCCTTACAAATAATAGAAATTCATTTTTCACAGTTCTCGAGGCTGGAAATTCAAGATCAAGGCATCAGCAGATTCAGTGTCTGGCAAGGGCCCAACTGCCAGCTTCTGTGTCCTCACATGACAGAAGGGACCAGGGATCTCTGAGGGGTCTTCTCTAAGCACATTCATCCATTCACAAGGACTCCACTCTCATGACCTAATCCCCTCCCAAGGGGATGCCAGGGGTTGGGACTGGAGCATATATATGACTTTGGCAGAGCAGGGGACACAAAAGCATTCAGCCCACAGCACTAGTGTTCTGTGGTTGCTGCCCTCCGAGCTCCAAGGCCTCAGTCCAGAACTAGGTTTTCCATGGTGAAGCAGGATTCTGTTGCATGGTTATGTCACCAACAGTGCAGATCCTGTTAGGGAACCATGGAATAGCATGGCTCATCCCAGGCCTTGCATTCTCCTTCCCTAGGACCACAGCTTCCAATAAAGCCCCAATCTGTATAGCGGAGAATTGCCTTAGATAGGGAAACCTTCTCTAACCCCAGCTTCAAAAACTATCTAAGGCCAGGCATGGTGGCTCTCGCCTACAATCCCAGCACTTTGGGAGGCCAAGGGTGTAGAACTGCTTGAGCCCAGGTCAAGACCAGCTTGGGCAACATAGTGAGACCCCATCTCTACAAAACATAAAAAACCAGCTGGGCATGATAGCACACACCAGGCGTAGACCTGGTAGCATAGACCCAGCTACTCAGAAGGCTGACAAAGGAGGACTGCTTGAGCCCAGAAGGTTGAGGCTGCAGTGAGCTATGATCACACCACTGCATCCAGCCCAGGTGATAAGGCCATCTCAAAGAAAAAAAAGAGTATCTAAATCTAATTCTAATTCCACTGAACACCTGAGTCCCTGCTACCCTTACCCCTGTGGGAACTCAGTTTCCTACTGACACTGCCTGCTTGGAGCTTGCAGCGCAGTGGCCAGTGAAATCTAGCCAGTTCCTGCTTGCCACGCTAGGTTTCTAGACTGTTTCTGTACTGAGGGTATTTCTCTCGCTTGGGGGCCTGGCTATGCTTTTTGGTTTGTTTCTCTATTTAAATTGTACCTTTTCACTGCTGTATTAGGAGAGGAGATGCATCAAAGCAAAAGTGAGTGCTTCCACCTTGATTGGAAGTCACAATTCATTCAAGAAATAGTGCATATGATATCTATGTTGGCTACTACAGCAACAGAGAAACAAGGCCTGTCCACTCCTCAGAATGCTTTAACGAACACAGAGACAAGCTGGCAGGAACACCAGAGCAGTGAGTGCGCTGGGTGAGAGGTGCCCAGTATACTGCGGGAGCTGAGTGGAAGCCATCCATGATGGGAAGTGGGAGTGCTTCTCGGAAGGCTTGCACAGCACTTGAATTGAGCTGAATTCTGAACAAGCTTTATAGCCAGTGAGAGCCTTTCACAAAAGCAGCATCTGATAAGCGAGGGCTTCTGCAGGGCTGGGGCAGGAGCAGTGTGTATGGAGGAAGCAGGTGAGGCCAGAAGTGGGCAGCCTTTCAGAGACCATAGCATGGAGCCTGGATCTCATGTTGAAGCCTTCAGAAACTGCCTTATCTACAGATTGGAGGGCCCTGAATACAAAATGGGGCAAAACTGGTAGTCTCAGTCAGTCATTAGCATGAGGGATGTGCTCAAAATGGGTTTGCTGGAGCAATGAAAGGTTCCTGGGAGCAGTGCTGACCTTGGGCTGGAGGAGGAATTAAGAGTGGGAAATCGGGAGAGAGATCCAAGATGGCTGCGCAGCAGCAGCTCAGGATTGTAGCTCCCAGTGAAAGCGCAGAGACCGAGTGGACGTCGCAATTGCAGACGAATTTTTGATGCCCACAGACTGGGAGATTCCCAGTGAAAGAGCCACACGGGTCGCCAGCGCAACTCTTTTGGCCGGCGCGGCGCTTCTCGGTGCGGAGTGTACGGGACTGGGTGCCCTTTTAGTCGGGCTCGGCTGGTCCCATCCCCACAAGGAGAACAGCAATTGGAAGCACTGAGGACTGAGAGCAAGCACAGCTGAACCCGGGAAAGCCCAGCTCTGTGGGGAAGGGGCGCCC
>CAUYQU010070825.1:0-36319 GCA_963574635.1 Cheracebus regulus | reverse complement strand
GCCTTGCCTATGTGGCAAAACAATAGTCTATCATTATTGAATCAATAATCAAGGAGGACTTCCTAGAAGAAGCAGCTATTAGGTGGTGTTTTGTAGGCAGACACGAACTGGTGTGAAGAGGAGGATGAGAATGAATTGCATGGAGTCTCTGACTCAGAGTCCTTCAAGAGCCAGGGTAAACTGAAGGAGATGACTAGATATATTTAACAAGGTGTAGGGGCCACCAGCAGAATGCATGCCCCACTGAAAGGCACCACATTCAGGCATGAATTCAGCACTGTGTCGGCCAAAAAAAGCACAAACAAAGCCTGTCTTGGGTGGAGTTGGCAGGACTGGGATGGTGGTGGCAGGTGTGACACGGAGTGGGTAAGGCTGCTGAAATGGAACAGCTGGTGGGGTCCTCAGGAAACCAGGAATAGGGCATGACTCTGCAATGCTGACTTCCTGCAAGATGGTGTCTCTATAGTTCAGCTGGCCCTGGCAGAAAATGCAGGTATCTTGAAGGTCCTGGAATTTGAGAGATCCACTCAGAAACTGGCAAACTGACCCTGGCAGCTGCAAACAGGAATGTCATACCAGAGACACAGGAGGCAGGGATGGCCTTTCCTATTTGGAACTGATCATAATTCCAAAAGACACAATCCTGAATGTTGAAATCCTGAAAGTTCAAAATCCCCAAAAATAGGCCAGGCGCAGTGACTCGCGTCTGTAATCCCAGCACTTTGGGAGGCTGAGGCAGGTGGATCACTTGAGGTCAAGAATTCGAGTCCAGCCTGGTCAACGTGATGAAATCCTGCCTCTGCCAAAAAATATAAAAATCAGCCAGATGTGGTGGTGTGCACCTGTAATCCCAGCTTCTCAGGAGGCTGAGGTGGGAGAACCGCTTGAACCTAGGAGGTGGAGATTGCAGTGAGCTGAGATCATACTACTGCACTCCAGCCTGAACAGAGCAAGATCCTGTTTCAGGAAAAAAAAAAAAATCCTGAAAATTGAATTATGGAAAAAACCATAAAAACATTCATTAAAACATAATTATTTACATTTCAAAGGCGATTTACATTGGAAACATAAAAACACAACAGAAGGCTTTTTTTTTTTTTTTTTTTTTTTAAGATGGAATCTTGCTCTGTCACCAGGCTGGAGTGCAATGATCTTGGCTCACTGCAACCTCCACCTTCTGGGTTCAAGTGATTCTTCTGCCTCAGCC
This sequence comes from Cheracebus regulus, assembly GCA_963574635.1. Classification (NCBI taxonomy): domain Eukaryota; kingdom Metazoa; phylum Chordata; class Mammalia; order Primates; family Pitheciidae; genus Cheracebus; species Cheracebus regulus. The sequence goes on along the minus strand of CAUYQU010070825.1, from coordinate 35,112 downwards.
TCCTGAGTAGCTGGGACTACAGGCATGTGCCACCACGCCCAGCTAATTTTTGTATTTTTCGTAGAGACAAGGTTTCACCATGTTGGCCAGGATGGTCTCAATCTCTTGACCTAGTGATTCACCTTCTTTGGCCTCCCAAAGTGCTGGGATTACAGGCATAAGCCACTACGCCAGGTCAACAGAATACTTTATAGTCCATGTTACACAATAAAACACGCAGTGATAACATACGTATTTTTGCAAGCATAAACACTGAGGTGCTGACAGTTGTGTGGATGTAAGAGCTATGAGCAGATGAACCATTTTCAGAAATAGGTCAAAAAGGGAAAGACATAAATGCATGCCACTGTGGTTGGTACTTATGTGCATCCAGCTTTAGGACTGTGTTCATCTGAAATAACAGGATGAGCAAAGAAAGTCTTTCCGTGAGTTTGATCAAAAATTTCAATGGATCACCACCAAAGATGCAGTTGTCTAAATAACAGATTCCAAGACACTTTAACTTCACAAAGGCAGATGTACAGAGCTCTAAAGAGCTGAGATTCCAAGAAAGTTTAACTTCACAAAGGCAGATGTACAGAAAGGACATCTCTTCATCCACTGGGAAAATTTCAGTGTTTTTATGTACATGCACAATGCGTCCACACAAAGTTGACAGTGTGATAATGCACTTTCAGGGATCCAAATATGGGGGGGAAAAAGCCTGCATAAAACAAATTAGAACTCTCTAATAAACTCTGTACAACTTATACCTCCAGTCTTGCAAATGATGCAAAGATGAAATACCTAGCATAGGGAATTGTAAAAAGTAATGCTGAAAATTTAAAATAGTGAAAAAGAAAATAAAACAACAAAAAACTATCCTGTGATTGTGATTTTTGGGATTTTAGACGTTAGGGATTTAGACTTTAGAGATTATGATCCTTCAGGATTTTAACATTTGAGATTACAGCGTTTGGGACTGTGTCTCGGTCCAACTCCTCTTTTTCCTCTCTGGGAACTTGCAGGCAAATGTGGAGACCACATCACTGTCAGGGGAGCAGGGGCTGGGGTGGAGGTGTTTGGGACCTTGAATGAGATGAGTCCTCAAAGCTCCTTCAGGCTAAAGAATAACACAAATTGTCGGACATGAGCCTCCAAGTGAATAAGAGCCTCGTAAACACGTTGCTTTCAGCGGATAAACAGCTGTGCTGGATGTCCAATGAATGCCCCGCCTGCTGCCTCTAGTTCTTGGGGAAGGCACCATTTCAGCCACCAGAGGGCGCTCAGGTTCCAGGAATGGTTTCTCAGGCCTGCTGCTTGGAGGAGTTGAATACAGAATCTGAGAAAGGGTGGCCAGAGTATGGGAGCCATGCAGGTGGGACTCCAGGACTGAAGTCAGACCTTTTCAATCACTCTGCCATAGTCCCCGGCTAAGACCATTTATTAATTTGTTTATTCAAGGAACATTTGCCCTGTACCCGGGAGGGGCCAGCCCTGAGCTAGTAAGTTTTTTTGTTTTGTTTCGTTTTTTGGGTTTTTTTTTTTTTAAACAGAGTCTCGCTTTGTCTCCCAGGCTGGAGTGCAATGGCAGGATCTCAGCTCACTGCAACCTCCACCTCCTGGGCTCAAGCGATTCTCCTGCCTCAGCCTCCTGAGTAGCTGGGATTACAGGCACCTGCCACCATGCCAGGCTGATTTTTTTTTTTTTTTTCAGTAGAGGTGGGGTTTTGCCATATTGCCAGGCTGGTCTGGAACTCCTGATCTCAGGTGATCCACTCACCTCGGCCTCCCTAAGTGCTGTGATTACAGGCAAGAGCCACTGTGCCCGGCTGTGAGCTAGTAGGCTTTGGAGACACAGAATCAGAAAAGCCTTTCTGGACGCTAGAGAGGCCGTAGCCTGGATTGGGAGGTGGACCTTCATCATTGCAGTCCCCTGCAGGGTATTTGTGCATGACAGAGGGACATACTGAGTGTTGTGGCAGTGCTCAGGAGAAAGTGTCGATTCTGTCTGGGACCTGGGGGAAGGCTTCCTATTGTTGGAATTATTTGCCATGGGTCTCAAAGGATGAGGAGGAGTGCACCAGACTGAAAGGTTTGGGGAGAGGCAGGCAGGGGGTGGGAGTTGTGGCATGTGGCTGGAAGGTGGGGCTGTAGGTGATCAGGTGAGGGAAGAGCTGGGGGCTTACCTCAGCGGAGAGAAGCATTCTATGTGGGAGCCAGGGCAGACTCAGGTTTTTGGGAGCCTGAAGCTTATATAGTTTTGAGGCTTTCTTAGATGAAGAATACAAAATTATAAGTACAAACATAGGAAGAGGTGCTTGGAAGGGTCCGTGCAAGTGAGAGGCCTGAGGCTTAGCTTATTGGCCTCCTGGTGAATTCTCCTCTGCGTGGGCAAAGGCGACACCTACCACAATCTCCCTGCTTCCCTGCAGGGCCCCAGCCTGCCCTCAGCAGTGCCCCACTGACAGCAAACCACTTCCCTTCCACTCCTGCCTCTCACCCTTCTTGGGTCCCCTGGAGTTCTGAGCAGCCGTAGGAGGCCGGACATAGGAAGCTGGAGTTTGGTGTTTCTTATGGGGAAAGGGAGCCAGAGGTGTACAGCTGTTGGGAGAGGTGGGTGGTAGAGACCTTTTATATGGTGTCTATGCAAATAGCACCCCCACCCCCACTGTTCCAAGAGCTGCCTTTGAATCTGGCCAGCAACTCTTATGCATGCTTTAAACAATGCACAGTGTGGAGGAGTTCCCCCAATTTGCCAGGCACTTTCACACCTCTCATGTCATCTGCACCATGTTCTAGGGAGGCAGGCAGTACTGTTCCCTCCACAGAAGGTCCTACCTGGCATTTGGGACCTCACACCTAGCACCCTCACCTCATCACTCGTGTCTCTTGCTCACAATCAACCCAACAGTATTTCAACCTACGATTGTCTTGCTGGGGCACCAGTGAGGGAAAATGAGTCACCACAGAGGTGAAACCACAGATGACGTGGCTGGCTTTGCTATTCTCCCCTTCCTGCGGGGTGTTTTGATGGTAAGGATGTGCACAAGTCAGGTGGAACTGGCAGCCTTTGTTACACTGTCTGTCTGCACTGTAGTGAGAGTTCTCACCTTTACCTCCTTCTTGGGCTGTTGGGAGAGCTCTCGCCTGGGTTTACCTTAAAGTTCAGGCTATCACCTGTGCAGTGGATCGCCGAGGCTCAGCACTGATTGCAAGATCTGCTGAGTGTTCAGTTTGACAGTCTCATCCAGGGCAGCGGGAGGAGAGAGGTGGTCACTAATTTCAGTAGCCTTTAATCAAGTAAAGAGAACCAAGCATCCACTTGTGTTAGACACTGTGCTAGCTCGGGGAGGAGAGCGCCGAATCAGGCATGGCCTTGTCCTCACGGCTCACTTCAGCATCCATGAATGGCTCCTTGTGCCAGGCAGCGAGCTGGCCTGCGGGTGACCCAGGGGTGGCTGAGCAAGCTGTGTGCCTGACTGTGAGAAGCTCCCATCTGTTTCAGGATGTGAGCCTTTGTTATAAATCCATAGGGATTTATAACAAGGCATAGCATCTTCTGTACCAAATTGGATAGGATACTTTCTCTGCTTCTTGTGCCACCAATTAGAATGAAAGACAATGTCTCTGATGTCCGCTGGTCCTTTCTTGGCTCTGGATCCAGGCAAACATGAGCCTGCCTCTACCTCCCTCACACGTCTTCACAAAAGCCCAGAGCAATCCTTTCTGTCTCTCCTGCTTCACTGAAGGATGAGAATCAGAAGTAGGGGAATGGAATGAGTCAAAGCATCTTCCCTGCCTCTGGAGAAGGTCTTCCACAGATGGGGTGGGGATGGATTGGGGGAGGTCACTGGAGCTATTTTCTACAAAGAAGGTTTGGAAGTCATTGGTCTGGAATTCAAGATGCATCCAGGTGGCGGGGGTGACACAAAGGAGAGAGGAAGCATCCAAGTATTTAGGTGTTTCAATGCTTCGGCCAGATCTACAAAACCCCAAAGCCTCTGAACTTGCAACCAATCAAAGCAGCCCTGATTCCTCCTATTTTCTGCTACATGCATGCATCGGCCTGCACTCATGGTGAGGAAGCAAGGGTAGGAGCTAGAAGAGTGGGTAAATGGAGGCTCTGAGTCAGGAGGACCCCACTCAGGAGGGGTGCCTGCCACCTTGTATGTGTCAGTTGTTTCTGCTCCCGACCTTCCTCCCCAAGGTCTGGTGGGGATAAACAGAGAGTCACAGAGTGAAAGCCACCTTGCCTTTGAACTCTCTAGCAGCTGCAGAGTCTGCAGATGGCAGGGGCAGCTGATGGTTGGTGTGGGTGGCTGGTTACTGGTATCCAGTTCACCTGGGCTGTGCATGACTCTGGCCCACTTGAGCAGAGGCCTGGCTTTGTCTGGGCAGGGACTTTGGCTTAGGTTCCCCCAGCTGGCATCCCGTCTTTGCAGGCCCAGGAGCCCGTGAGGCCTGTGGGGCAACCTGGGATACTGCCTGGGTGAAGGAAGATGTTCCATGATTCCCCAAAGCCCTATCCCTCTTCCATTACTTCATGTGACTCCCACAGCAATACCATGAGATATACATCACTCACCAGCCTCCTCATTTTATGGAAAACAATGTGGAAGTTCAGAGTGGCTCACCTGAGATTGTGCAGCTGGTGTGTGCTAGGTGGGGGCTCCAGCACAGGCTCCTCTGAAGGCAAGCCCTGTGCTCCTTCCAGTAGTGTGGGAGACTTCACAGAGCCTCTCTAGATCCACTCCCCACCAGGAACCTGGGCCCCTTGGTACCCTCTAGGCCCTAGTGACTCCACTGCAGCATGGGGTGGTTTGAACTCAGTGGCACAGGTCTCTGCAACACCTCCCTGACTTCCTCCCTCAGCGTCTAGTGGGGGAAGCACAGTTTGCACAGCGGACACATTGACAGCAATCCAAGGCAGATGTGGTTAGTGAGGAACGTGGACTTACTCTGGCCAAACTGTCTCAATCATGCTTCCCATTGATAAACAATTTTGTGCATGCACTCTGACATTTATGTATTTATAAAGTATATTTGTACTTATAATCAAATATATATGACTGTTATAAAGCATGCATGCAAAAAATAAATTAAAAACATTAAGGATGGAATGAACATTCGAGAATTGCACCTTCCCTTCAAATCACTCCCAGACGGTTCTGGGGTCCCTCACCAGTGTCTCAGATTCAATGTTTGGACCAGCCTCCTGCCACCCTTGGCAGGACATTCCCCTTCTCTGGCTCCATGTGGCATTGTCTCCTGTGGCCCCTGGTACCAGGGAAGTGGCTACCCCGTGGATGACTGGAAAAGAGCCCCGACCCCTGCCCACACCTGATGTGGCTGCTTCAGCTCACACTGGCAACGTCCCTGGGAATTTTAGCAAAATAGCACTCTTACTACTAAATATACAAAAATAAGCCCGTTGTGGTGGCACATGCCTGTAGTCCCAGTTACTTGGGAGGCTGAGGCAGGAGAATCGCTGGAACTGGGAGGCGGAGGTTGCAGTGAGCCGAGATTGTGCCACTGCACTCCAGCCTGGCGACAGAGCGAGACTCCATCTTAAAAAGTAGTACATTATGATTGTTGGCAATATCATCACTGTTTTCACTGCTCTTTTTTTTTTTTTTTTTTTTTTTGCAGCTCTTCAGCCTGGGTCATAGGCACGAGGCTGCAGGAGGGAGGAAGGCTGAAGGGCAGGTTCTCTTCCTCCCCATCCTGGCCCAGGACCTGTGACACTTCACTCCTTTAGGTCATGTCCCTTCCAGAAGTCACCTCCATCTCTTCCAGGATGGCCTGCTGTTTGGCTATTACTCATGTGCTTAATCTAGAGCCGTTTTTTTGTTTGTTTGTTTTTTTCCCAAGCTTTATGACTTTTGTCTCATTCCTGAACGCTTTGTACCATTATTTACTTAACTTCTTTTCCTTTGTTTTTTCTTGTCTTCTTTTTTTAATTCAGACAGTCTCGCTCTGTCACCCAGGCTGGAGTGCCGTGGTGAAATCTTGGCTCACTGCAACCTCCACTGCCTGGGTTCAAGTGATTCTTGTGCCTCAGCCTCCCGAGTAGCTGGGGCTACAGGAGCACAGCACCACCCTCAGCTAATTTTTTTTGTATTTTTAGTAGAGACAGGGTTTCACCATGTTGGCCAGGCTGGTCTCGAACTCCTGACCTCAGATGATCCACCCGCCTCAGCTTCCCAAAGTGCTGAAATTACAGATGTGAGCCACTGTGCCTGACCTAATGTTTTTCTTGAATCTGATTCACTTTTTAAAATTAATTACTTCCTTTAACCTCGTTCTAAGAAATAAAATCCACAAAATCAAGATTTGATATGCTAGTTGTTTCTTCTTAAATATGTTAAAGTAAATGCATAGCTATTAAAACAAGAAACAGCTCCAGGGTACCACTATGATCACATCCTGTGTTACCAGTGGATGTGCCCCCACTCTGGGGGCAGTGATGGGGAGGCATGCAGAGAGAGGCCTTGGCAAGGTCCCATCTGAGCCCCAGAGGCACCTTCTAAGAAACTGTCGACAAGGCATTTGAAACACTCTGGGCTGCTGTCTGCATCTCCTTCTTCCCAAGACACAGACCCTGCCTAGCAAAGCTTAGGCACTCAAGCCAGTACCCTGGGGCAAACGTGGAGGGTCACAGAGCTCCCCAGCCCACAGAAGGCATTTGCTTAGGCTGCTGCAAAGGAAGCTTTGCCTTGATTCCCCCAAAGTGAGTGGCCATCGCTTATACTCAAAGTCTCATTTTGGCTGCTGAAATAACTTACTTGCTTCTCTGTCCATGGGGCTTCTCCATTCACTAAATCCTTCAAATAGAAGCGCTGTCTTCTCCAGCTCTCCCAGCCTTCAGTCTCTGGACAGGACAGTCTAAGGTCTGGGGTCCTCTGAGATGGCTGTGGCTGGCTGTGGGTGTATTGCCCATGTCTGCTCCTAGACGACATCTCAGCTGTCCTGAACCGCCACCAAGACTCTGTTCAGGAAGAGCCAGGGCAGAAGTGCTGAGCTTCAGGGTGTCATCTATCAAGAAGGCCCCAGAATGCCAACTCTAAGGCCCCGACTGGGACCAGGGCTCATTTATTTGTATATTTTCTCTGTCTCTGTCTCTCTCCCTTTTTCTCTGTTGTCAGACAAACAACAAGTGTATGTATTCTAGAATCTTTGTGTAATTGGTTAATTTAATTAAAACCAGTTGAGATCACTGGCGAGGCACAGTGGCTCACACCTGTAATCCCAGCGCTTTGGGAGGCCGAGGTGGGCAGATTATGAGGTTAGGAGTTCAAGACCAGACTGACTAACATGGTGAAACCCTGTCCCTACTAAAAATACAAAAATTAGCTGGGCATGGTGGTGTGCGCCTGTAGTCCCAGCTACTCAGGAGGCTGAGGCAGGAGAATCGCTTGAATCTGGGAGGCGGAGGTTGCAGTGAGTCAAGATCACGCCATCGCACTCCAGCCTGGGTGACAGAGCGAGACTCCATCCCACAAAGAAAAAAAAACAAAAACAAAAACAGATGAGATCACCTATAAATCACCGTCACAGACCACGCGTAAACATGTCACAATATGCTAACCCCCTCAGACCCTGGCAGATGCACACAGGCACACAACATATGGGCCACTGACACAGGCACCAACTGTGTGTCATTTCCCCCAAGGTCACTGCATCAGGGATGGTGGCTGACTTTCAGCAGCCAGCTTACTCCTAAAGCTCACTCAGTAGAAGGGATACTCACTTCTATTCATTGCCTTTCTCTTGCTTAGGGAAGTAATAAAACTAAGTGTTCCTGGGACTGGCATTTACCAAGAAATTTAAAATGTTTATTTGTCTTAAACACCTTTACTCAGAACAATACATTTTCAAATCTAAACATCCTTCTCTCTAAACTTAAAAGTACATTCAGTATGACTCTCACCTTCCACCTCTATGTGAGATAACCCAAACTAATTACTTTGGGAAACTCCCTATACTGACTCTTATTTGAATGGATTTTGATGGACCTATTCCTCTGTCCTCCACCCACAAATGGTGTCAGTCTGGTTGTGAAAGAATGCCCTGGGGAGCTTATTGAAAATTATAGATTCCTGAGCTCACCTTTGGAGAGTTTCCTTGGATAGGTCTGGAGTGGGTCCCAGGTACTCCATTCTTTGAAAGATCCTTAGGGAACTCTGAAGAATTTGGGAACAGCTGTTCTACACCTGCCCTGCCTTGCCTTAATTGTAGGGGGTCTGTTGACGTCGAGGGATGAGCAGGCAGGGAACTACCTGATGTTAAGATTGCATTTCTGGCCGGGCGTGGCGGCTCACGCATGTAATCCCAGCACTTTGGGAGGTGGAGGTGGGCAGATCACAAGGTCAGGAGTTTGAGACCAGCCTGGCGGACATAGTGAAACCCTGTCTCTATGAAAAATACAAAAATTAGCTGGGTATGGTGGCGCGTGCCTGTAGTCCCAGCTACTCAGGAGGCTGAGGCAGAAGAATCGCTTGAACCCAGGAGGTGGAGGTTGTGGTGAACCAATATCAAGCCATACACTCTAGCCTGGGCAACAGAGTGAGACTCTGTTCAGGCCCCCACCAAAAAAAAAAAAAAAAAAAAGATTAAAGCTAGGCACTAGGACTTACAGTTTCTTGAGGCTTCCTCCTGGTTCTTCATAAACCCCACCATCAGTGCAAAGGTTGATGTTTATCTTCCTGTGTGATTGGAAGGAGATCACACATCCATCTAATCTAACATGATATCAGACCAATGTAGCATCATCACTTAAAGAGAAAGGGGCCCAACTCAGAGACTTGTTTTATGTCATAGGAAATTTGGTTTGTCAGGGGCTGTTTCTGCCTACCCTCATTCTTGCATGAGAGATCAAAGGCAGACTTTGGGTTATCAGTAGGTGGAGATCTCTATGGGCTCATGTAACTTGATGCCTAACTGGTTTCTGTCCAAAGGAGGACAAAGGCTACCGATAAATCAGTGAAGAGCTGCCAACATGCTTGTGCTGTTCTAGAATATTTAACTCTAAGTGAAGGAAAATAACTCATTGAATATCTACCATGTGCCAGAAACCACTTAACTCTCTTTTCACTACACATCTTACTTAATCTTCACATTAATCTTGTGAAGTTAGTATTTTAATCTCCATTTCAACATAAGAGAGGATTAAAACTCAACCTTGCCCAGAGTAATGATATTTTAGCTTCCAGATGGCCTGTCTCCAAGTCTTTTTCCATCATCACACGCTGCTAAAGCAAATATTTCGATGGTCAAGAGTTAAAAAGATCTGCCTGATAATACTGGATTGAAAGACTCAGAGCTATACATTATCAGAGAGAGAGAGTGAGAGTAAAGTTTAGCGAGCAGTAAACAAACCAGTGGGTCTAGTTTCAAACAGAAGATACTTGATTTTGTATGTTATCATGGGATTCATTCATTTTCTTCAGCAGTATTTTTCATTACATGAATATTTCTAATGCCAAAGACGAAAATGATATGAAATTGATGATACCTGTTTTTGACATTTAAGAATGGCAGTTTTGGCCAGGCGCGGTGGCTCACGCCTGTAATCCCAGCACTTTGGGAGGCTGAGATGGGCAGATCACGAGGTCTGGAGGTCAAGACCTCTGGGCCAACACGGTGAAACTCTGTCTCTACTAAAATACAAAATACAAAAAAATTAACTGGTCGTGGTGGCGCACACCTGTAGTCCCAGCTACTTGGGAGGCTGAGGCAGAAGAATTGCTTGAACCTGGGAGGTGGAGTTTGCAGTGAGCTGCGATTGAGCCACTGCACTACAGACTGGGTGACAGTGTGAGACTCCGCCTCACAAAAAAAAAAGAAAAAGAAAAAGAAATGACAGTTTTATATGGTTCAAGCTAATACTAAGGCAAAACCTGAAAGGTTGTTTTTGCTTCTACTCCCTGCCCCATTCCACTGGTTCTTCATAAAGCCTACTGTCACCTGCTCTATCTCTGCCCTGGCTTGCCTTAATCGCAGGGAGAACCACAACTTGGTGACAGCCGTTCTCTGTGCGTGTGTGTGTGTGCATGTATGTATTCCATAACCAGAATAATATGATATCTATTCTTCTGCAACTTGAACTGATCTTTAAAATATGGAATTGATTATATTTTGAATTTGGTGTATAACTTAGGAGTTTATTGAAGCAAAAAAATAAAAAAAGAAGAAGAAGAAGTAAAATGAGCTGGGCACCACAGTGCGTACCTGTAACCCCAGCTACTAAGGAGGCTGAGGTGGGAGGACCGCTTGAGCCCAGGCGTTCCAGACCAGAGATTTGCATTATTTGAATAAAATGAGCAACAAAGGAGGGATTCTTGATTCCAGCTGGAGAAAAGTGTAGGCGCCATGAAACCTGATGTATTGAGGGTAGGGGACATAGAAGCCGATGGAGATGAAAATGTGCCAAACCTGGACCCTGGGCAATAACATCGCCACATCTGCCTCCACCATTGATCCTCACAGGAAAGCCTAGGGCCTCCCACTAGGGGCTGTGGGACTCAGGTTTGGGGTTTTAGAACTTCCTTCTGATTTTGTTTGATGTATTGCTAATCTTGCAGGGGGCTGTGCTGCTTGCTTGTTTGCTTTCTGTGTTAAAGTTCCTTGTCAGTATGAATCTAAAAGCTAGAGAGATCCAATCACCTGCTGGAGGTTTCTTCTAATGATCAAAGTAGGATTTTTTTTTTAATTTTTTTGAGATAGAGTCTCACTCTCATCCAGGCTAGAAGGCTAGAGTGCAGTGGTATGATCTTGGCTCACTGCAATCTCTGCCTCCTGGGTTCCAGCAATTCTCCTGTCTCAGCCTCCTGAGTAGCTGGGTTTACAGGCACCTGCCACCAGGCCTGGTTAATTTTTGTATTTTTAGTAGAGATGGGGTTTCACCATGTTGGCCAGGCTGGTCTTGAACTCCTGACCTCAAGTGATCTGCCCGCCCTCAGCCTCCTGAAGTGCTGTGATTAAAGGCGTGAACCACCGCGCCCATCCTAGGATGAACTTTAAATGGGAGTTGGAGGGGCATCTGGAGAGAAATCATGGTCTAGATGGGTGGTGGGATGACCATTTGCAATATCTCTTGGCTTTAGGTCGGTTCCTCCAAATGGCTTGGTAAATAGTAAGGTGCATAGCGCCACCATTACCTCTGTGCTGCTTGGCATATATGGCTGCATTTTTTTTTCTTTTTTTTTTTCTTTTTTTTTTAAAGATGGGGTTTCACCATGTTGGTCAGGCTGGTCTTGAACTCCTGACCTCAGGTGATCCGCCCGCCTTGGCCTCCAAAGTGCTTGGATTACAGGCGTGAGCCACCACGCCCGGCCGGCTGCATTTTTTTTCAATTCTGCCAGACTTCTCAGTGACTAAGATTTGTTTTCTGGAATGTGAGTAGGTGGATTGATGAGTACAATTAAGATAAATTCTTACCCTAACAGTAAGGATCTTGATACGTCTGCCTTTTGCATGGGTTTTGGATGTTGCATATCTGCAGGAAACCTGGATGATTATAGAAAATGCATTTCAATGCACATCTTCAAGTTTAAGGATTTAGGAACGCCTTCTCTCCAAGGGATAGTTTAGACAGAGGTAAATATAGGCTGGCATTTTATTGCTTTTTTAACAGCTTTGTTCAGATATAATTTACATAACATACAATTCACCATTAGAAGTATATAATTTAATGTTTTAAATATATTCACACATATCTGCAGCCATCATTACAATTTTAAAACATTTTCATCACCTAAAAAAAAAGCCATATCCTTTAGCTAAGATAACCCCCTCCTTTTCTCCTCACCTCCCCTGCCTGCCCCCCTCCCCCCATAATTTACTTCCTTTTTTTCTTTTCTTTTTGTTTTTTTTTTTTTGAGATGGAGTCTTGCTCTATCACCCAGGCTGGAGTGCAGTGGTGCAATCTCGGCTCACTGCAAGTTCTGCCTCCTAGGTTCAAGTGATTCTCCTGCCTCAGCCTCCTGAGTAGCTGGAACTACAGTCATGTACCTCCACTCCTGGCTAAGTTTTTGTATTTTTAGTAGAGATGGGGTTTCACCTCGTTAGCCAGGATGGTCTCGATCTCCTGACCTAGTGATCCGCCTGCCTTGGCCTCCCAAAGTGCTGGGATTACAGGTGTGTGCCACCACGCCTGGCCTCTCTTTCTCTATAGGTTTTCTGGATATTTCATATAAATAGAATCATATAATATGTGGACTTTTTGTGACTGGCTGTTTTCACTTAGCATAATGTTTTTGAGGTTCATTCAAGTAGCATGTATCAATACTTCATTTCTTTATATGACCAAATATTCTGTTACATGGATACACCACATTCTGTTTATACATTTGTCTGTGGATTCCTTAGGATTTTCTTTTTTAAAAAAAGTCTTTTACCAAATACCCAGACTTCAAGGAGAAAGATTTTCCATATATAAGACTGTGTCAACTGTGAATGGAGATATTTTCATTTCTTCCTTTCCAATCTGGATAACTTCTATTTCTTTCTTTCTTTTTTTTTTTGTTTGTTTCCCTGTCTAGAACCTCTAGCACAATGTTGAACAGAAGTGGTGAGACCAGACATCTTTGTCGTTTTCCTGATCCTGGAAAGAAAATGTCTATCTTTCACCATTTAGTGTGATAGTTGTGGGTTTCTCATGAAGGCCCTTTGTCAGGTTGAGGAAGTTCTATTCCTAGTTTGTTGAATGTTTTTATCATGAAAGAGTGTTTGATTTTGTCAAATGCTTCTTCTGCATCTATTGCGATAATCGTGTGATTTAAAAAATTCTGCTGGTACGATATACTACAATAATTGATTTTCAGATGCCGAACTAATCTTTTGCTTGAGGGAGAAATCCAGCTTGGTTATGGTGTATACTTATTTTTAGATGCTGCTGGAATTGGTTTGCTAGTATTTTGTTGAGGATTCTTTTTCCTTTTTCCATATACAATCATTCCCAATTGTTGAGGATTTTTGCATCCATATTCATAAGAGATATTTTTTTCTTGGTTTTCTTTTCTTGTCATGTCCTTGTCTGGTTTTGGCATCAGGGTGATATTGGCCTTATAAAATGAACTGGGAAGTGCTTAGCCTCTTCTACCTTCTGGAAGAGTGCGTGAATAACTGAGATTAATTCTTCTTTAACTGTTTGGCAGAATCAGTGGGAAAGTTAATTGGGCTTGGGTATTTTTTTTTTTATTGCTAGTTCAATCTCTTCATTTGTTATGCCTATTCAGACCGTCTGTTTCTTCTGGAGTCAGTTTTGATAGTTTGTGTGTTTCTAGGAATCTGTTCATTTCATCTATGTTAACTATTTTATTGATGTACAGTTGTTCGTTGTATTTCTTTATTATTATTTTTGTTTCTGTAAGGTTGACAATAATGTTCCCTCTTTCATTTGTGATTCTAGTAATTTGAGTCTTCTTTTTTTCTTGGTCAACTTAGCTAAAGCTTTGTCAGCTTTGTTGATCTTATGCCAATTTTTTGTTTGTGGTGTTCTCTATTGTTTATTTTCTATTTTACTAGTTTCCACTCTAAGCTTTATTACTTTCCCTTTCTTCTGCTTGCTCTAGTTGAGTCTTTCTTTTCCTTCTTTCTCTCTTTCTTTCTTTTTCATTCTTTCTTTCCTTCCTTCCCTCACTGCCTCCCTTCCTCCCTCCTTTCTTCCTTCCTTCCTTCTTTCCTCCCTTCTTCTTCTTTTTTTTTTTTGAGATAGAGTTTCGCTTTTGTTGCCCAGGCTGGAGTGCAATGGCGTGATCTTGGCTCACCCCAACCTTCGCCTCCTGGGTTCAAGCGATTCTCTTGCCTCAGCCTCCAGAGTAGCTGGGATTACAGGCATGTGCCACCACACCTGGTTTGTTTTTTTTTTTTTTTTTTTAGTAGAGACAGAGTTTCTCCATGTTGGTCAGGCTGGTCTCAAACACCCAGCCTCAAGTGATCTGCCCACCTGCCCACCTCAGCCTCCCAAAGTGCTGGGATTGCAGGTGTGAGCCACTGCGCCTGGACTTGTCTTTCTTTTTATAGTGTCTTAGAAGATTAGGTGGAAGATTAGGCCATTGACTCGAGATCTTCCTTCATTTCTTAAGTAGGGGTTTACAAATACAAATTTTTCTCTGATCATTGGACCCCACAAGTTTTGGTATACGGGGTCTTTATTTTCATTCATCTCCAAGTTTTTAAAATTTCCCTTTTGATTTATTCCTTGATCCATTGGTTATAGGTCATATTTAGGAGTGTGTTGTTTAATTTCCACATATTTGTAGAGTTATTCACATTTATTTTGCTATTGACTTCTAATTTTAGTTCATTGTGGTCACAGAATATACTTTATATTATTTTTATTCTTTAAATTTTATTGAGGTTTGTTTTATGGCTTGGCATATGGTCTATCCAGGGGATGTTTTATGTGCACTTGAAAAGAATGCATATTTTGTTGTTGAGTGGAGTGTTCTACAGATGTCTGTTAGTTGTAGTTGGTATGTAGAATTGTTCAAATATTCTATTTCCTTTATTTTCTGTTGAGTTATTTGATCCAATACTAAAAGTGGAGTTTTGAAGCTTTCACTTATTATTGTTGAGTTTTCTATTTCTCCCTTCTTTTCTGCCAGTTTTTGCTTCACATACTTTGATGCTCTGTTACTAGGCACATACATGCTTATAATTATACTTTACAAATAGATTGAGCATTTTATTATTACGAAATGTCCCTCTTTAACTCTGGCAACTTTTTTTTTAAGTCCATTTGGGGGCTGGGCATGGTGGCTCACACCTGTAAACCCAACACTTTGGGAAGCTGAGGCAGGTGGATCACCTGAGGCCAGAGGTTCAAGACACGGGCAACATGGTGAAACCCTGTGTCTACTACAAATACAAAAAATTAGCCAGGCATGGTGGCACACATTGGTAATCTCAGCTACTCAGGAGACTGAGGCACAAGAATTGCTTGAACCCGGAAGGCAGAGGCTGCAGTGAGCTGAGATTGTACACTCCACTCCAGCCTGGGTGACAAAGCGAGACTTTGCCTCAAAATAAATAAATACATAAATAAAGGCTATGTTTTTCTGATATTAGGATAGCCACTACAGCTTTCTTGTGGTAGCTGTTTGCCCAATATCTATTTTTCCATCCTTTTCTATTCAATCTACTTGTATCTTTGAAACTAAATTGTGTTTCCTGCACATAGTTGGATAATGTTAATTTTTATAACAGCAAGTCTAACAATCTCTGTCTTTCTATTGGATTGTTTAATTCATTCCTATTTAATTTATTATTGATATAGTTGGAGTTACATGTCGTTTTACTTTTTGTTTTCTATATGTCTTACACTTTTTTTGTTTTCCAATTCCTGTTTTACTCCTTTCGTTTGCATGAAGTGGATATTTTCTAACTTAGCACTTTAATTTTTTGAGTGTTTTAATGCTTTTTCAGTATTTTTAAGTGGTTACTCTAGGATTTACCATATACGTCTTAGCTTACCAGAGCTCACTACAGATAGCTTAATACCAGTGGTGCATAGAAATATTACTCCCATATAGCTCTAGTGTCTTCTTTTGTGTATTATTATATGTATTATATCTTATTATATTATACAATATATTATTGTTATATGTATCACACCTATTGTTACAAACTCAGCAATCTATTGTTATAATTATTGCTTTATCAACTACAGTCATGTCCTTTGCTATATATTGCTTTGCTCCCATCCACGCCTTTGTGCTATAATTGACAAAAACATTACATTTCTATAGGCTATAGGCCTAATATTACATTATACATTATATACATATTTTTGTATGATTGCTTTTTAAATCAGTTATGAGGAGAGAAATATGCACTTATACATCTTTGTTTTCTTTCTGAGGCAGAGTCTTGCTCCATTGCCCAGGCTGGAGTGCAGTGGCATGATCTCAGCTTACTGCAACCTCCACCGCCCAGGTTCAAGCAATTCTCATGCCTCAGCCTTCTGAGTAGCTGGGATTACAGGTGTGCACCACCATGCCCAGCTGATTTTTTTTTTTTTTTTTTTTTTTTGAGACAAGGTCTTGCTTTGTTGCCCAGGGTGGAGTACAGTGGTGCAATCTTGGCTCACTGAAACCTCCACCTCCCAGGTTCAAGTGATCCTCCCACTTCAGCTTCCCTAGTAGCTGGGACTACAAGCATGTGCCACCATGCCAGGCCAACTTTTGTATTTTTAATAGAGACAGGGTTTCACCATGTTGGCTAGACTGGTCTTGAACTCCTAACCTCAAGTGATCCACCCGCCTTGGCCTCTCAAATTTGCTGGGATTACAGATGTGAGCCACTGTGCCTGGCCAGGTTATTGTTTTTAAATAAATTTGATAAGTTTTCTGCCATTATTATTATTATTTTGAGACAGGTTCTCACTCTGTCACCCAGGCTGGAATCGTGGCTCACTGCAGCCTTGACCTCAAGTAATCCTCCTGTCTCAGCCTCTTAAGTAGCTGGAACCACACGTGTGTGCCCCTACGCCCAGCTAATTTTTGTATTTTTTGTAGAGATGGAGTTTTGCCATGTTTCCTAGGCTGGTCTCAAACTCCTGGGCTCAAGCTGTCTACCCACCTCAAGAGTGCTGGGTTTACAGAAGTGAGCCACTGGGCCCGGCCGCTAGCTCCTCTATTCACTCCTGTACAGCCTTAAAGAGACCGTTACAGAGCTCCTGGACTAAGGCAATAAAACTCTGTGTTGACATGATCCAGTTTCCTAGTTAACTGAATATAAGCCTTAAAGTTATATGTCTCCCACCAATGCTACTTGTTCAGTTATCTGGGTATTTGGTACTTATTCCATGTATTCCATGGCAGAGACAGTAATTACTCGAGGTTAAGTCGCCACCTTCTCTTGCCTTCCAATTGGTCTTCCTTCATTTTTACTCTGCTCTAATTTGTTCTACACGGAACAGCCAGAGTTGTTTTAGAAAGGGCACATTTGGCCATGACGTTATACTGCTTAAATACTTGAGTGGTCTTCCATTTTTCTTATAATAAAGCCCCACATCCCTAAAGTGGACGATAAGACCCTGTTTATCTCTCCCACTTCTTCTCATGCCCCTTTCTCTCTGTGTCCCGCTGTCTGCTCCACCCCCTGTCCTCACTCCACATCTTGCATATATACGAATCTTTCACATTTTTATCGTCCAAGTATCATGCTCCACCCTGTTTCCAGGTTAGGCTTTCCTAACCTCCCAGAGTAGTTCAGGTCACCCTGTTTTTTGTTGTTGTTGTTGTTGTTGTTGTTTTTCTTTTTTTTTTTTTTTCGCTTTTTATTATGAAGACAAAACAAATGCCCCAGGGGAAGGGTCCATGATCACCAGAAACATCAAAGAACACTTCTGACCATTTTTATTCTGTTGTGTTGAGGCCAGCTTTGCAATAAACAAGCTAAAACTACTTACGCTGGACTCATTTTCAGTAATTGACATTTACAGGTATATACTAGAAATGGCGTGAAAAAGTTTAAGAAGAGTTATGGTAAACTTGCATGCACATCATATAGAAAAGTAACATTTTAAATATGAAAAAGAAAAACTTCCTGGAAGCGTTATGCCAGTGTTAAAGAACAGCGATACACTAGATGTGACAAAATCTTTACGTGGGTGTTATTCTTTCCCAAAAGGCTGTCAAAGATGTGAGTGCTGCAAAAGAACAAAAACAAACACAAAAGAAAACGTGTCTTACAGTTTGTAAGCAAGATGACACTGACTAGCACAAAGCGGGATCTGGAGTTCAGTTCACGCCCGAAGCCTGCCCCCTCGGCCTCCAGGGGGCACTCACAGCATTCTCAAATCCATTTCCCACCCATGATTTGTCACTGCTCCTTTCCCCTTGAAAAAAGCTTGTCAGAAGCTGCCCTACAGGTCACCGCAGTGGGACAATCTGATTGAATCACCCTGGACTTCTAATACGTAAGAAATGGACATGACCATCACCCTCAGCCCGATGGCAGGGATGTTGAGGAAGTCATCAGTTCTCCGAAACTCTGAAAAGAAACCAGTGTTGAAGTCTGGACAGAAAGCCTTAAAAGTATGACAGCACTAATGCAGCCACTCAATGTCCCCTAAGTGGGCTGTCAGGGTCAGCGGCTTCTTTCTAGATGAAAGGAGGGGAGTCGAGAACGATCGCAGAGAACCAGCCCAGATGCTCCTGCTATGCTGCTGCCACAGCCAGCTGCTCACCTGAGGGCTCACACAGGCGGCACCTCACTGCCCTTCGACTACATCCCTGGGACCCCTGGCTTAGGATGTATGCATCACCCAGCCCTGTGCTGCAGCAGGTTACCAATCAGCCTGCATGAAGACCTGTTATCTGTCATGTGTGAATTCCTTACATTCAGTTTAAATTGTCCTTTAAAGATCTGTTTAGAAAATACCTTTGAAAAACAAGGGTAACTTTAAAAAATGGAAACTTTCAAACTCATTTATATTTTTATAAACAAAATTAAGAGTTTAACAAACTGGCTGAAAACTCACCAAGTGCCAGACTTAATCAGCAATTAGAAAAATGGTAATTTGCCAGCATTTTCTCATCTGAGTTCTCTCTCCAGTAAGGGTATATCTAGATATGTAAGGGTCAGTGGACTCTGAATCAATTTTATGTTTGGGTTTTTTTTTTCCCCCACCATGTATTGGCCGGGCATGGTGGCTCACACCTGTAATCCCAGCACTTTGGGAGGCCAAGGAGGGTGGATCACCTAAGGTCAGGAGTTTGAGACCAGCCTGGCCAACATGGTGAAACCCCATCTCTACTAAAACACAAAAATTAGTTGGGTGTGGTGGGGGGAGCCTGTAATCCCAGCTGCTCGGGAGGCTGAGACAGAAGAATTGCTGGAACCCAGGAGGAGGAGGTTGCAGTGAGCTAAGATGATGCCACTGCACTCCAGCCTGAGCAACAGAGTGAGACTCAATCTCAAAAAAAAAAAAAAAAAAAAAATCACCAAGTATTAGGATACTAATGATAGTCCCTGTATCCATCCAGAAGTGCTGGCAGAAAGCACTGACCACCCCACACTCCACACTCAGAGCCTGCCTGGAAGCTCCCCCATGCTGACATCCAGGAGAATTCCTAGTTTCAGTCATTTCAGGGCTGTGACAACACATGAGCAAGGAGCTCTGTGTGAGTCTCTGGGAGGGAATCCTCCTGGGGCCCAGAGACTTCTCCACTCCTGAGGAAGGCAGACAGTCTGGGGAGAACCTGGCCAGGCCTCTGGAGGTTGGCAGGGGGCAGGCATGTCCCACCCACACAGGTCCCCCTGTTCTGATGGCACCTGGATCCCCTGTCCTTTTTCAGAGAACGTATGTTTTTGAGCAACTATTAGGGTGATGATCTGTTGAACATACCTCCTCATAGAGCATGAGCTGCATGAAGGCAGGGCTCCTGTGTGCCTTGACCACTCTATGCCAGGTGTCTAGCACAGGGCCTGGCACATACTAAGAACTCCATAAATCCTTGTTGAGTGTGGGAATTAATGCTCCTTGGAACACTGAATTCCAGGGCTGGCATGGGAGGTGGGCAAGGAGAAGGTCCTGGAGCTCTACTTAGAGCTAATGTGGAACTGGAGGAAAAGTTGTTCAAATTTCAGAAGGGCACTTTGGGAGGCTGAGGTGGGCGGATCCTCATGGTCAGGAGTTCAAGACCGGCCTGGTTAACATGGTGAAACTCTGTCTCTACTGAAAATACAAAAATTAGCTGGGCGTGATGGCATGTGCCTATGGTCTCAGCTACTGGGAGGCTGAGGCGCCAGAATCACTTGAACTCAGGAGTTGGAGGTTGCAGTGAGCCTAGATTGTGCCACTGCATTCTAGCCCGGGTGACGGAGCAAAACTCTATCTCAAAAGAAAAAAAAAAATTCAGAAGGAAACTTCTCACTGCTTGTATTCATAACTGCAATCTGGACTTACTAACTTGTAAGTCTAATGGACACATATTCCAAGGGGAGCTTCTCTGACAGTTCCTTCCTGGGCTAGTGTTATAATAAGGTGGTTGACTCCTTCCTCTTGTCATTCTTTGGATGAATAGCTTGGTGCATATAGAAAGTAGCCATTTCCCTCCTACTTTTACCCTTCGCATTGTGGACACTGAGCCTGTTTGCTTGTTTTGAGACAGGGTCTCGCTCTGTCACCCATGCTGGAGTGCAGTGGCTCAATCTTAGCTCACTGAAACATCTGCCTCCCAGGAGATTCTCCCATCTCAGCTTTCAAGTTGCTGGGACTACAGGTGTGAACCACCACGTCTGGCTAATTTTTGTATTTTTTTTGTAGAGACAGGGGTCTTGCCATGTTGCCCAGGTTGGTCTCAAACTCCTGAGCCTCATAAAGTGCTGGGATTATAGGTGTAAGCCACTGTGCTCAGCCCTCTGAGCCTATTGTAACCCATAATTGGAATGGTGAGTTTGGGAATATAAATGGAGACAGTGATAATTATTTTTAAAAAGTAATAAACAACTAACATTTATTAAGTGCTTTCTTTGTAGCAGACATGTGTTATTTTATTTATTTATTTATTTATTTATTTTTGAGATGAAGTCTCGCTGTTATCGCCCAGCCTGGGGGTGAAATGGCACGATCTCAGATGGCTGGAACCTCTACCTCCTGGGTTCAAGTGATTCTCCTGCCCCAGCCTCCCGAATAGCAGGGATAACAGGCTCCTATCACCACGCCTGGGCTAATTTTTGTACTTTTAGTAGAGTTGGGGTTTCACCATGTTGGCCAGGCTGGTCTTGGACTCCTGGCCTCAGGTGATCCGCCCGCCTCAGTCTCCCAAAGTGTTGGGATTTTAGGCATGAGCCACTGTGTCTGGCCTATTTTAAATAAATCTATGGTAATTCCAGGTGTTAGATACCTTTATTATTTCAACCTCCTTCATAGATAAATGAACTGGGTTTTGGAGAAATTAGATTAGAGTTAGAATTAGACTAGAATTAGAATTACACTATGTGCTCATGGACACATTATAAGTAGCTGATAAAGCTGAGATTCAAATTCATGTCTGTCTGGTACAAGCACCCAAACACCTAAGTTCTGTTCTGTATTGCCAAAGGACTGGAGAATTTTGTAAATGATTTCTTGCTGTCTGATGGTCTTTTGAGACTTCATTTACACTTTCACCTGAAGTGCCTTTTGAAACTGTCATTTTGAAGTGCCCTGAGGGTGGGAGGCCCTTTTCTTTCCATATCAAGAGATCACCGAAACCCAAAATCTGTGTTCACCTTTCCAAGTTTGAGTAAGTGCAGGCGTTACCCTAGCCTTTCTTGATTTTACAAGGATGTTTTCAGGAAGCCAAAGCAACAACAAAAACAGAAAAAGCCCCTTGACTATATAGAGAAGGCAGTTTGTAAAGAAATAGGAAAGAAAATACACAGGAATTTATCAACTTTAAATTCTATTTAAACTGATAATGTTCAAAGGCTCTAAGTCTGATTCTTGTCAAAGGACTTTGACCCAAACAGAAGGGTTGATTTTAAAAAGTATTCCACAGGGTAAAGTTTGGGTTAGAAAAAAGTCATCAAAACATAGACTAAATTAATAAATAAGAGGCTTTTATCAGCTACAAGGTCCTGATAAAACTGCTTTAAAGTCTATGTGTTCTAGAATCCTTGTTAATTGATAACCAAGAACAGTCCCTCACATAGATCTTTAAATTAAAAAGCCTAAAGTAAATAAACACCAGGTAAAGACTTTCTGCTCCCCAAATTGTTAGTTGACTTAATTGATGAGGCTGATCTATATTCACTTTTTGCCTTAATTATAGAGAGAAAAATAAAAATTTTAATGTGTGTGCATGCAAATGTCTAACATTATTTACTATGTATTAGCTTTTTATTTTTGTTATTGTTGTTTTGTTTTGAGACAGTCTCATTCTGTTGCTCAGGCTGGAGTGCAGTGGCATGATCTCTATTCACTGCAGCCTCCACCTCCTGGGTTCAGGTGATTCTCGTGCCTCAGCCTCCCAAGTAGCTGGGACTATAGGCATGCGCCACCACACATGGCTTATTTTTGTATTTTTTGGTAGAGACGGGATTTCACCATGTTGGCCAGGCTGATCTCAAACTCCTGACCTCAAGTGATCCCCGCACCTCAGCCTCTCGAAGTGCTGGGATTACAGTTGTGCGCCCCCGTGCCCCGCCACCTGTTTTTTTTTTTTTTACAGGAAAACATGTACCTGGTAAAAAAAAAAAAAAAAAAAAAAAAAAAAAAAACTGTGCAGGAAGATAGAAAATGAAAAACAGAAGCTCTTTCCTACCACTATCAAGTTCCTCTCCTAGATCATCATGTTACTTTTCTTCTGCATCTCTCCAGAAAAATAAGGTGTATATATATATATATATATATGCATATGATGAAATATATAGTCTTTTAAAAGAATTTTACTATACCCATTTAAACTTTGCTTTTTCCTATGTAATGGTCTTGGAGATTTTATAAACCAGCAAAGAGAGACCAATTGCATTTTAAAAGTTATTATTTTTCATTTTGAAATGATTACAAACCTGTAGAAAAGTTGGAACTACTGTGTATTAAAAAAAAAATACAAAACCAATTTCTGAGTGATTTGAGGGAAAGTTACTGACGTGATGCCCCATCACACCTGAAGACTCTAGAATGTATTTCCTATGAGGACATTTCCCCACATAACTGGGATACAGTGATTGAAATCACAAAATTAATTAATTAATTGAGACAGAGTCTTCCCAGGTTCAAGTGATTCTTCTGCCTCAGCCTCTTGAGTAGCTGGGATTACAGGTGCCCACCAGCACGCCTGGCTCATTTTTGTATTTTTAGTAGAGACAGGGTTTCACCATGTTGGCCAGGTTGGTCTCCAACTTCTGATCTCAGGTGATCTGCCCACCTCGGGCTCTCAAAGTGCTGGCATTACAGGCGTGAGCCACTCTGCCCAGCCAAAATCAGAAAATTAATAACAATACACTATTTCCATAATTCTCACATTATTTAAGTTTTGTCAGTTGCCTCAGTAGTGGCTCTTACAGTAAAAGGATCCAGTTCAAATCACAAGTTGCATTTAGTTGTCAGGTCTTTTTATTCTGCCTCAGTCTGGAGCATTTTCTCAATCTTCTCTTGACTTTCATGATCTTTATACTCAGGCTGGAGTATATTAGTGTGATCTCTGCTCACTGCAATCTCTGCCTCCTGGGCTCAAACCATCCTCCCACCTCAGCCTCCTAAGTAGTTAGAATCACAGGCATGCACCACCACACCCGGCTAATTTTTTTTTTTTTGTACTTTTTTGGTAGAGACGGGGTTTCGCCATGTTGCCCAGGCGGGTCTCAGATTCCTGGCCTCAAGCGATCCTCCCATTTCAGCCTCCCAAAGTGCTTGAATGACTGGTGTGAACCACTGTAACTGACCGATGCGGGGTTCTTCTCCTCGCCTCCCCGCAGGTGGCACACCATTTCTGTCCGTCTCATTACTGATGAAGCTCGCACTGGTCACGTAATTAAGGTGGTGTTTGCCAAACTTCACATCTGTAAAGTTATTTTTTCCTCTTTGTAACTAGTAAGTATTTTGTGGCGAGGAATTTGAAACTAAGTATTCCATTGTGCAGTAAACTTTTAATTAATTAATTAATGTCTTATGGTCCCATGGTTTCTATTTTATTCAGTGGGTTGTTCCCACCATTACTTATTTTGATACTCAAATATCAAATCAAATTTTGATACTCTCACCTTCCTTTCAAAACCTAACAGTCACTGCTTTGTTCAATAGAAGCTAGCTTTTGTGTCATTTGACATGTCCCATTATTGTTTAGGACCTTCCTTATTGTTGCTGTTGTTGTTTTGGCACAGAAAGATGATTCAAGTTCATCTTTTACTTTCCCTGCAGGTACTGAAATCAGCCATTTTTCCAAGGGAACCTAGTTCCTTTGAGTGGAAAATGGCATTTATAAGCCAAGATTTGATGGTAGATGTGTCTGTTGGTATTGGGACATTGCTGCCTCAAGCCCTCTTAGTGGACAGAGCTGCATACATCCATACACATCTACGTTTGTTTCTATACCTATTTATATGTGTATTAAACTTTAATTCACACTAATAACTTCAATTCCAATCTAATACCATAGGGTTTACTCTAGGTTTCTCTCTTTTTGTATTTGTAACTCTTTTTTCCAACAGTGTGAGGTCTGGCTTCCATTAGTCTTAACATACTTACTTAATTAATCATTTGTATGTAATCAATATCAATATTGATATCGATTGATCAGTATCAATCAATATCCAATCTCTGCTGCCACCTCCCCTCTAGCACTAATGCCTGTCTTCTTCTGCTTGGGCTCTGATACCTTATGCTGGCCTGCTCCATCATGACCTTTCTTTTGCCCTGTTGGGCTCTGACTCCACTTGCTGGGCCATAACCCCCAATGCTGCCATGGATGCCCTCCTCATCCCATTCAGGCTCTGATTCCACACACCAGGCTATCCTCCACCTAGAACTCTCCTTACCCTGCTTGGGCTTTGATGCCTGCGGTTAGACTACCTCAATCCCTATGTCTTCCTCTTCCTGTTCAGCCCTGAATCCCCACACCAGGCTTCCCATCTTCATGGACACCTTCCTCCCCTAACTTGGGATCAGGCACCTTCACTGAGCAGCCCTCCTCTATGGATCCCGCCTCACACTGCTCAGGACCACCATGGTCCCATTCCACCACCAATGGCGGCTGGGCCCAGGAAGAACATGTAGATATTGTATCCTTTAAGTTCTTTTATATTTGAAAATGTCTGGCTGTTGTCTTTATATTTAAACATCTTGACTTGTTAAAATATTTTTGGATTTCTTTTTTTCTCTTAGAACCTTGTAGATTGTGCTCCATTGTCTCTCAGCATTATGTTTCTCTGAAGAAGCCTGAGCCCAACATAAATTATGTTGTAAGATGGGCATGGTAGCTCACACCTGTAATCCCAACACTTTGAGAGGCTGAGGTGGGTGGATCACTAGAGGTCAGTGGTTCGAGACCAGCCTGGCCAACATGGTGAAACCCCATTTCTACTAAAAATAGAAAAATAAACTGGATGTGCTGATGCATCCGTGTAATCCCAGCTATTCGGGAGGCTGAGGTGGGAGTTGCTAGCATTAAGACTAGGGAAACAAAGGGAAAAGCTTGGAAATATCAAAACATAGAGCCTAGGGGAGGACCTCAGACCTCTGGGAAAGGGGGCTTTGGCAGTCTGGTGCTGGTGTTTCTGGAGCAGAAGGTAGGGCTTAATGAGACTGGTTCTATGAATTTGGAAAAACTGCAACTAGACCCAACTGATATTAGAAGAAACTGCTGGGGTGAAAAAGAAGAAGCACTGGGTGATGCTGAGAGTAATATGACGGTAGGAAGCAGACAGAGGGGGTGAGACCCCTCTTCAGCCTTGCCGCCTCTCTCTTATCGCCTCCTATTGGCAGAACTTCCCCCAGCTGGCAAGAAGAAACATTTGCAGAGTCTCTGTTGTAACACCACAAAGCCAAATATAGAAAGTGGGTTTGAAATTGAGAAACAATAGCTTGACTGGAACAACACTTTAACTGAACTATATCTTGGTTTTGAGTATTAAGCTATCCTCCCACCTCAGCCTCCTGAGTAGCTGGGGTTACCGGGGTGTGTCACCATGCCTAGCTACTTTTTGTATTTTTATAGAGATGGGGTTTCACTGGTCAGGCTGATCTTGAACTCCTGACCTCAAGTGATCCACCTGCCTTGGCCTCCCAATGTGCTTGAATTATGGGTGTGAGTCACTGCCCCGGTCTCTTAAGTAATACTTTATTCTAGGTCAGATTATTTGTCCCCCTTTTGCATTTGGCTTTATTTATGCTGTACTTTGAATGTGTGGTTGCTATGTCCTTTATTTGAGTGGCTAAGTCCAGACATTCTATTTGTTTGACATTGATGACAGACTATTCTCCTGTGTCTTGATTCTATTTTCAAAAAGGGAAATTACTATCTTTACCCCAAACAACAGTCATGAATTTCTCCTCCTCCTCTTCTATTCTTCCCCCTCTTCCTTCTTCCTCCTCCTCCTGTCCTCCTTCCCCTCCTCCTTCTTCCCCTTTTCTTCTTCTTTCTCTTCTTTCTTCTCCTCTTCCCCTTATACTTCTCTTCTTGTTCCTCCTTGTTTTTTCTCTTCCTCCTCCTCCTTCTGCATCTCAGCTTCTCTTCTTCCCTCTCCTTCCCCAACCTCCTAATTTATCCCTTAACCTCACTTTGTTCTTAGACCTTTTTCCTCTTTTACTTTCTCTTCTTTCTTCCTCATCATTCTAAATAACTTTTATGTCAATTTTCTTCTTTACAAAATGAAAACCCAAGTTTCCCATGTCAACATTTTATAAGCATAGTTTTGTTTGTAAAATCAAGTTGTAATTTTTAAAAAGGGGTTTGATAGAATTAAGATAGATAGTATTTTGGCCTGATCCAGGAATACTGAAATCCTGTCATTGACTTCACAAAATCTCTAAGGGAAAGACACATAAAGAAACAGGAAATAAATGTCAAAGAAAAAAATAACACATCACAGGACTTGTATCCCAAGTCCCCACAGGCTTGTCTTGTAAACTTGACTGGAGCAATGACCAAGGCTAAAGAGCCTTACGGCATGTTTTTCTCCTCCTTAGTCCAACCCCAAGTCCTGGGTCTTACCACGCTTTGGTCTGCAGGGATAGGGAACTGTCATGATGAGCATACCTGCATGTAAATATGGGGAGGCGATGATGTCTACATGGCTCCCTACTGCTCCAGTTGTATGGAAGGAGGCAATGGAATAGGAGGACCGTAGTTATGACCTCTGAACATATGTTGATCCTGCCCATCAGTAAACTTGGCCCAATTGGCATGACTCAAGAGAGACAGTGAAGCAGGAAGGGAAAGGGGAAGTAAAGGGTCATCTTGGATGAATCTCTTTCTCTAGAGCCCCATGCTGCTTTGTGGAAGCAGGACTAATAGAACATCACAATTATATTGACTCTTCATGAGCCTTTGACTACATGGTTACAGATCCACATGCAACACTTGCATCTTAATGATAAGAGTGGAGACTGGGAGAAATGGCTCCCCCAGGCCAAATACTACTGTGACTGACACAAAACCTGACTCCGTTTTGAAGAATCTCATTCTCTCAAACACCTTTGTAGTCTGAAACTACTTTTGGATGATGTGGATGTGTGCCTCCCTGCCACAGATGTTGGAAGTGTGAGTCCTTTCATCGGCTGATGGCAATGGGTGGATTAATTGGATGAGGGGCATCTTCAGTAATAGTTGATATGGTTACCTAACTGCTAATATAAAGAAGCTTCACATAGGCTGCTCTAAAAAAAGAGACAGGGTCTCACTGTGTTGCCCAGGCTGGTCTCAAATTCCTGGGTTCAAGCAATCCTCCTGCCCGACTCCCAAAGTGCTGGGGATTACAGGCATGAGCCACCACACCCAGTCTAAGACCTGCATTTTAATGAATGCAGAGTTGGTAGATACGTTCTTTCCCTCTGCAAAATCCTAGGTAAGGATTCATGTGCCCATCTGATGTCTCAATTATTTTGGCCAGTAATTAGAATATATTAATTGATCAAGCAAGAAATTTATTCTGGCAAGATCACCAAGAGTGATTTTTCTAAAGCCAGATGTTCTAGTGGGAGCCCTATGATAACACACCTGTTTGGAATATATTCACCACAAATAAATAATTTTTAATTATTCCCATAATAGAGATATCCTGGACCTACTTCTGAGAAAAACTCTGGCTGTGCCTAAAGATTGGCCCACCTCAGTGTAGGCATTGCTCAGGAGAGGAAAAGGGTCAGGCTTCTCCATTTCTATTGAGAAAATACTCACTCATCCCCAACTTATTCATCTCTATGTTTAGTTCTAAAATATTTGCCTTTACCACAGGCATCACATTACCCAACTTCAAACTATGCTAAAAGGCTACAGCAACCAAAACAGCATGGTACTGGTACAAAGAGACACATAGACCAATGGAACAGAACAGAGAACCCAGAAGTAAATCTGCACACCTATGACCATTGAATCTTTGACAAAGGCTACAATAATAAACAATGGGGAAAGGATTCCCTATTCAAACAATGCTGCTGAGATATCTGGCTAGCCATACTCAGAAGATTGAAACTGGAACCCTAACTTCCACCATATACAAAAGTTAACTCAAGGTTAATTAAAGACTGAAATGTAAGACCTAAAACCGTGAAAATACTAGAAGAAAAGTTAGGAAATACCATTCTGGACATTGGCCTTGGCAAATAATTTATGACTAAGTCCCCAAAAGCAATTATGACAAAACCAAAAACTGACAGGTGAGACCCAATTAAACTAAAAAGCTTCTGTACAGCAAAAATAATTATCAACAGAACAAATAGGCAATCTATAGAGTGGGAGAAAATATTCACAAACTCTGCATCCAACAAGGGTCTAATATCCAGAATCTATAAGGAACTTGGGCAATTTGACAAGCAAAAACCGAATGACCCCATTAAAAAGTGGGCAAAGGACACGAACAGACACTTCTCAATTAATTTAAAAAATGCTCAACATCACTAATCATCAGAGAAATGCAAATGAAAACCACAGTGAGATACCATCTCATGCCAGCAAGAATAACTATTATTAAAAAGTCAAAAAATAACAGATGTCGGCAAGGCTGCAGAGAAAAGGGAACACTTATACACTGTTGGTGGAAATGTAAATTAGTTCAGCCACTGTGGAAAGCAGTTTGGAGATTTTTCAAAGAACTCAAAACAGAACTACTATTTGACTCTGCAATCTTATTACTTGGTACATACCCAAAAGAAAATAAGCAGTTCTACCAAAAAGTCACAGGCACTCATATGTTCATTGCAGCACTATTCACAACAGCAAAGACAGAATCAACTGAGGTGCCCATCACCGACAGTGGACTGAATGAAGAAACTGTGGTACATATACACTATGAAATACTACACAACCATAAGAAAGAACAAAATCTTGTCCTTTGCAACAACATTGGTGCTTATCCTAAGCAAATTAACACTGGAACAGAAAACCAAATACCACGTTTTCCCTTGTAAGTGATAGCTTAACATTGGGTACATATGGGCAGGGAAAAATAGACCCTGGGGACCACTAGATGGGGGAGAGAAGGAGAGGAGCAAGGGTTGAAGAACTAACTATTGGGTACTATGCTCACTACCTGGGTGATGGGATCATTTGTACCCCAAACCTCAGCATCATTCAATATACTCATGTAACAAACCTGTACATCTACTCCCTGAAACTAAAATAGAAGTTGAGACTGGGTGAGGTGGCTCATGCCTGTAATCCCAGAACTTTGAGAGGCTGAGGCAGGTGGATCACCTGAGGTCAGGAGTTCAAGACCAGTTTGGTCAACATAGTGAAACCCCGTCTCTACTAAAAATACAAAAATTAGCAGGACATGGTGATGGGCGCCTGTAACCCCAGCTACTTGGGAGGCTGAGGCAGGAAAATTGCTTAAATCTCAGAGGAGGCAGAGGTTCAGTGAGCCAAGATCATGCCACTGC
The DNA here is from genome assembly GCA_963574635.1 of Cheracebus regulus. Taxonomy (NCBI): domain Eukaryota; kingdom Metazoa; phylum Chordata; class Mammalia; order Primates; family Pitheciidae; genus Cheracebus; species Cheracebus regulus. The sequence goes on along the minus strand of CAUYQU010070825.1, from coordinate 5,597 downwards.
ACTCCAGCCTGGGCTACAGAGTGAGACCCTGTCTAAAAAATAAAAATAAAAATAATTGGCCTTACCCTTTATAAGAAATACAGAAAACATGTAGCCCAGGATCTTCCAGAGATCATACCCTTGACCTGTATATTTTCCAATCTATACATATGCTTTAGTTAAAAAGAATGATTCTTGGGCCAGGCATAGTGGCTCACGCCTTTAATCCTAGCACTTTGGGAGGCCAAGGTGGGTGGAACATAAGGTCAGGAGTTGAAGACCAGCCTGGCCAATATAGTGAAACCTGTTCTCTACCAAAAATACAAAAAATTAGCTGGGTGTGGTGGCATGTGCCTATAGTCCCAGCTGCTCAGGAGGCTGAGGCAGGAGAATTACTTGAACCCGGGAGGCAGAGGTTGCAGTGAGCTGAGATTGCACCACTGCACTCCCACTCCAGCCTGGGTGACAGAGTGAGACTCCATCTCAAAAAAAAAGAATGATTCTTATGGAGAGTCAGTTGAAAGGAAATGTAGTCTATTTCGTCCTAAGGACAGTTCAGGCCTTCCTTGATATAATAATAAAAAAAAAAGAGTTATGATAACAACCATGGGCACCAGAATTCTTCATAGGAAAAGAAATGTATTGTTTGAACAAATAACTTGACAGGTTCTTCAAATTTGGAAAATTGTTGGCCATATCTCATCAAATATTTTTTCTTCTCTTTTCTCTCCTTTTCTCCTTCAGGGAATCTAATGACACATATATTAGGTGGTTTGAAGTTGTCCTGCACCTCACTGATGCTCTTTTTTTTTTTTTTTTTGGAGATGGTGTCTCACTCTGTCACCCAGGCTGGAATGCAGTGCAATCTCCGCCTCCCAGGTGCACATGATTCTCCTGCCTCAGCCTCCCAAATTGCTGGTATTACAGGTGCACACCACCACACCTGGCTAATTTTAAAAATAGTTTTGGTAGAGACGTTGCTTCACCATTTTGGCCAGGTTGATCTCAAACTCCTGACCTCAAGTGATCCACTCACCTCAGCCTCCCAAAGTGCTGGGATTACAGGCATGAGCCACGACGCCCAGCTTTTTCATTTGTTTTATTACTTTTTTTTTCCATCTATGTCTCATCTTGGATAGTTTCTATTACCATGTTTTCAAGTGCACTACTTTTTTCTTCTGTAATGCCCAATCTGCTGTTAATTCCATTCAATGTAATTTGCATCTCAGATGTTATAGTTTTCATCCCTGGAAATAACTTGGGTCTTATAAAATTTGGGTCTTTTATAATTTAAGACTTATTGAATCTCACTTTCTCCCTCGTCCCCTTTTTCACACACGTGAAATTGGGGTCCTTGGTGGTTAAATAACTTGCTTAAGGCCTCAGGCTGATGCATGAATAGAATTCAGATGCAGTCTGCAGGATTCCAAGGTCTGTGCTCTGTTGATTATTCTGTTCATTACAGGTCATTTTGCTGTGCCTCTCTGAGTGCCTGATAATTTTTGATCAAAGGCAGATATTGTGAATTTTACTTTTCTGAGTGCTAGGTATTTTTGTTTGCCTATAAATATATTGGGAAGCAGTTAAGTTACTTGGAAGCAGTTTGACCTCTTTGGGTCTTGGTTTTATGATTTGTTAGATGGTTCAGAGCACTAGACAAAACATAAAACCAAGACCCAAAGTGGTGGAAATAGTTAGCCTTAGGCTAAACAGTCTAAGGCTAATTATTCTTACTACTAAGGCAAGAACTCCCTGAGTTCCCTATCCAATGCCGTGTGAATTAAGAGTTGTTCTAGTTTGGCTTATGGGAATAGGCACTGCTTCTAGCCCTGTTTAAATGCTAGACACTGCTTCCCATGAATTCTTCTGAATGATTTTCTGGCCTCAGGTAGCCTCTTTATATACATGCAGTGATCCATTACTTATTAAATTCTTGAGGGGGGTCCTTCTGCACTCCTCTGGATTTTTTTACCCAATGCAGCTCTCACCTCTGTCTTGTGAACTTTAGCTGCCTTGGACTGTCTCCTCAACTTACATTTTTGATATATTGTGTTTTCAATATCATTCAGATCTAAGTAATTTTTAATTTCCCTTGTGATACCTTCTTTTACCCAGGATGTTTTTAGAAGTATGTTGTTTAATTTCCAAATATTGGGATGTTTTCCAGATATCTTTTTATTTTCCAATATAATTCTGTGGTCAGGGAATATATTCTATATAATTTTATTGTTTTTCTTCTTTTCTTTTTCTTTTTTTCTTCTTTTTTACTTGGTGATTAGGAAGTATATAATTTTAACTTTTAAAAATTTATTGAGATTTACTTATTGAGACTTATTGTTTTATGTTTTAGCATACGATCTGTTTTGATGAATGCTCCATATGTACTTGAAAACAATGTGTATTCTGAAGATGTTGGATGTAGTGTTCTGTAAATGTCTACTAGCTCAAGTTGGCTGACAGTGTTGTGTCTTTTACATCCTTACCTGATTTCCTGTTCTATCAATTCCTGAGAGAGAAAAGTTGAATTCTCTAATAATAATTATGAATTTTTAAAGTCTGCCTTTCAGTTATATTCATTTTTTCTTTTTATATTTTAAAGCTATATAATGAAATGTCCTCTTGATGAATTATCCCTCTTATCATTATGAAATGTCCTTCTTTATCCTTGGCCATATTTCTTGTTTTAAAATGTATTTTGTCTGATATCAATATAGCCACTTCAACCTTCTTTTGATCTGTTTTTATATGGCATATATTTATTTTCCTTTTATATGTGACTGTGATAAGTTAAAGATACATTTTATAAACCCTAGAACAACCAATAAAAAGTATAGATACATTTTATAAAGATACATTTTATAAACTCTAGAACAACTAATAAAAAGATGTGTAGCAAATGATATAAAATTAGATATAATGGAAAATTTTAACAAATAATTGGAAATTATAAAAGGAATTAAGTTAAAATTATGGAAATAAAAAACACAGTAACAAATTAAAACACTAAGGATTATTAATAGCTGATTTAATTAGACACAGCTGAAGAGAGAATTAGCAACAAGATAGGTCAGAAAAAAATATCTAAGACTGAAGTTGAGAGTGACAAAAGAAAAATGAAAAAACAATTTTATTGTTAATGTTAAACTTTTAAACTGAATGTTTTATCTCCTATAGAGTAAGCTTCTAAAAGCTTTACTTTGACTTCATGAGTTAGATGAAAACATTGAGCTAGTAATAAAATTAAATCAACTGTTACTCTCTTTTCTTAAACCAGTCATAATCTATAACGGATGTCCATCTTAATAAATAGTAAAAAAAAAAAAAAAAAAAAAACCAAACCAAACAAATAAAAACCTTACCCTGTGCATTTGGAAACTAAAAAGGCACTGCCAAACCTCAAGGGTTAAAGAGGAAATCTCAGTGGAAATTACAAAACATTAGAACAGGCAAAGGTAAAAATATTACATGTCAAGTCTTAGAAAATGAAGTTAAAGTGATGTTTAGGGGTAAATTTAGAGCATCAAATACATATATCAAAGTACGTTATGCTGGAAGTTCTAATCAATACAATTAGACAAGAAATATAAATTGAGACACATAAGAACAGAAAGTAAGAGACTGAAGTGCTTTTACCTGTGGACAATATAACAGTCTACATAACCAAGGGAGACCAGAAGAAAATGACTAGAATGAGAGAATTCAGCAACACTGTTACATGGAAGACCAATGTACATAAAACAAGCTCCCGTTCACACTTACAACATTGTAAAGTACTGAGGAATAAATGTAGCAAGAAGAGTGCCAAACCTTTAAGGAACAAATTATGAAACATATTATAGTCTATAAAAGATGACCCCAAACAAATGAAAACATTTGCCCTACTTGTAAGTTTGAAGACTCAGCATCACAAAGATACAAGTTTCATCCAAATAAACCTATAAATTTGCTGCTACCTCAATCAACTTCTACTAGTTTCACTGACCTTGAAAAATGAATTCCCAAATTCACAAGAAAGAGCAAAGTACTCAGAATAACTAACATGTTTATGAGGAAGAATAGAGTGGAGTGTTTATTTTACCAGTTATTTATTTATTTATTTATTTATTTTTGAGGTGCAGTCTCATTCTGCTGCCCAGGCTGGAGTGCACTAGTGTGATCTCAGCTCATTGCAACCTCTGCCTCTTGGGTTCAAGCAATTCTCCTGCCTCAGCCTCCTAAGTAGCTGAGGTTACAGGTGCCTGCCACCATACCCGGCTGATTTTTGTATTTTTAGTAGAGATGGTTTTTTGCCATGTTGGCTAGGCTGGTCTTGAGCTCCTGACCTCAGGTGATCTGCCTGCCTCGGCCTCCCAAAGTGCTGGGATTACAGGTATGAGTCACTGCACCCAACCAAGATTTATTATGAGGCCATAGTAATTAAGATAATGTAACAGTGCTTGTCATTACATGTCTAGTGTCTAGTGACAGACCTGTAGACCAATACAAGACAGTTGAAAGCCCAGAAAAAGAAGCAGGCACATCTGTAGAACTTGATATATGAAAGCACCAGTGACGAAGGGGAAAACAGTGGAAAATTAATTTCTATATAATAACTATGAAGATAATGTATAAAAATGAATTCCAGGTTGATTAAAGTCCTAAATTGTAAAAAACAAAATGTTAAAACTTTTAGAAAAAAATTAAGAAGTATGTCTTATAGTAGAGGTGAATGTCTTAAATAAGATTTTTAAAAAGCACAAATATAGATAAATTTGATTAAAATATAAATGAAAATTCTGCTCAAAAAAGACATTACAAGCAAAATTAAAAGGCAAGGTACAACAAAGACTTTGGGGGACCCCTTTGCAGATCTCTGGGAATCCTTGTCTCTGTCCAGCTCCCTTCTCTCTGGTGTTTTGTCCTGTAAATTCTAGCTGCCTGGGCTTCCCTGAACTCTCAATTCTGACTCCTCAATTTGTCTGCTGGGTTCTTTCTGGATTCTCTCTCCTGTGCTGGAACTTGGGGAACTCACCCAGTCAATAAGCCAGGCAATCCTAGAGAGCTCTTCATTTTACTTCCTTCCTTCAGGGATCACCGTTCTGCACTACCTTTACCCACTGTTTTACATAATTTGTTGGTTTTCTAATTATTAACGTAGGAGAGTAAATCTGGTCCCTATCATTCCACCATGGCCAGAAGTGGAAATGGTCCTAATATAATTTTCATAAAGTTTGCAAACATGTAAAACAATGCTATATATCAGAGATGTAGACCAATGGAACAGAACAGAGGCCTCAGAAGTAACATCACACATCTACAACCATCTGATCTTTGATACACCTGACAAAAACAAGCAATTGGGAAAGGATTCCCTATTTAATAAATGGTGTTGGGAAAACTGGCTAGCCATGTGCAGAAAGCTGAAACTGGAGCCCTTTCTTACACCTTATGCAAAATTAACTCCAGATGGATTAAAGATTTAAACATAAGACCTAACACCATAAAAACCATAGAAGAAAACCTAGGCAATTAGGCAAGGACTTCATGACTAAAACACCAAAAGCAATGGCAACAAAAGCCAAAAATAGACAAATGGGATTTAATTAAACTTAAGAGCTTCTGCATAGCAAAAGAAACTG
>CAUYQU010070824.1:0-46938 GCA_963574635.1 Cheracebus regulus | reverse complement strand
TCCCCTCAACAGATCCCAGTGTGTGATGCTCCCCTCCCTGTGTCCGTGTGTTCTCATTGTTCAACACCCACCTATGAGTGAGAACATGCGGTGTTTGATTTTGTGTTCTTGTGTCAGTTTGCTGAGAATGATGGTTTCCAGATTCATCCATGTCTCTGCAAAGGACACAAATGCATCATTTTTTATGGCTGCATAGTATTCCATGGTGTATATGTGTCACATTTTCCCTGTCCAGTCTATCATTGATGGGCATTTGGGTTGGTTCCAGGTCTTTGCTATTGTAAACTGTGCTGCAAGGGACATAACGTGTGCATGTGTCCCTATAATAGAATGATTTATAATCCTTTGGATATATACCTAGTAATGGGATTGCTGGGTCAAATGGAATTTCTCTTTCTAGGTCCTTGAGGAATCGCCACACTGTCTTCCACAATGGTTGAACTAATTTACACTCCCACCAACTGTGTAAAAGTGTTCCTATTTCCCCACGTCTTCCCCAGCATCTGTTGTCTCCAGATTTTTTAATGATCACCATTTTAACTGGCATGAGATGATATCTCAATGTAGTTTTGATTTGCATTTCTCTAATGACCAGTGATGATGAGCATTTTTTTCATATGTTTGTTGGCCTTATTGATGTCTTCTTTTGTAAAGTGTCTGTTCATATCCTTCCCCAACTTTTGAATGGGCTTGTTATCTGGATTCTTTAACAATATCCCTAGGGGTATCACTCTTTGCCTTTGATTTGTCATTTATTTATGTGTGTATGGTGGGGGTGGGAGTTGGGGGGTGATGGTACTTATTGTCCATCAAGCTTTCTTTGTGTGAAGATAATATTGAAAGGAAATCCCAGGCTTAGATCGTTCGTAGAAACCATGATCTCAGAAAGAAAGAAATTCTTTATTAATGCCTTTGTCACTCATCTGGACACTGACTGGTCACACTTAGGTCATTTGAACATCCATAGTCAAGTCATGGGGTCCAGGGCATGGAGTGCTAAGACTGGCCATCCATAGGCACACCTACTCTGATGATGAGAATGCTGGGGTCCCTTGGTTTTCAGCTCCATTTCAATCAGAGAGAAAGTAAAGGCAGCTCTCAGAACAAAGATTCATAGAACAGATGAAAAAGCAAAAAAGGCCACTAAAGAAAAGTACATTTATGTATCTTTTTTTTCACTTTAAGCATATTTTGGGCTCTTGCAATTACAGAAAGAATAGTTATGATGCTATGTTCTCTCAGTCAAGGACATTGTATCTGGAATTCAATTATCTGTTTCACATTCTTATTCTATCACTTAGTAGTTTTTCAGTTTAAAATTTAGCTTTCTTCACATGTTGCTGAGAATTAATTATGACCATTTGGCTTAGTAATGCCCATTCATCATGGATTTGCGATGGCATTGATCCTTCAGCACAGAAGATCCTAGCACACGTTCTTAACCAAAAAGCAGCCATTCGAGTGGCACAAATCAATATTTATTGCATTTTCTTGCATTGGTCTATCTTTCTGACATCCACACCAAATTTTCTAGAACAGCAGACTTCTAACCCTCAGCAAGTTGTTTGTTTCTCAAAGAAACAACACGGGGTGTTCGGCTGGCTGTGTGGCTGCTCCCATCTGTAGAGGTGAGGTAGATGTATGTAGTCTTCTATGCTGAGAGAGTAATTCAAAAGAATGCTTTGAAGGTAAATATATAAATCAATATACTCCCCCAACTCAATACCTTTATGAAATATATCTTCACGAAGTCTGCCTATTACATTAAAGCTTTAATTTCCAGGAAGACACTCCCACTTGAAGCAGAGTGGTATAGTTTGAATATATGTCCCCACCAAATCTCACATTGAATTATAATCCCCCGTGTTGGAAGCAGGGCCTGATGGGAGGTGTTTGGGTCATGGGGATGGATTGTTCGTGGCTTGGTGCTATCCTCACCATAGTGAGTGAGTCCTCAGGAGATCTGGTCATTTATAAATATGTGTAGCAGTTCCCCCACTACGCGTATTTATAAATGATTGAATGTCTCACATGGCAGAGCAAGAGCAAGAACTCTCTTTCTTGCTCTTGCTCTGTCTGCCATGTGAGACATTCGTCTGCTCCCACTTTGACTTCCGCCATAAATAAAACCTTCCTGACTTGAAGAGATGCCCCCTGTATGGTCTGCAGAACCAGAAGCCCCCCTGAAGCCAAATAAATTTCTTTTCATTGTAAATTACCCAGTATCAGGTATTACTTTCTTTTTCTTTTTGTGGGGAGTTGGACAAGGGGCAAAGATGAACAGGAGTTTTTCTGTAATAGAAAGAAAGCAAAACCATTTCAGGAAGAAAGGGTGGCATTTGTAAATGCACAGCAACATGAGCGATGGTGAAATGTTCTGAAAACTATCATCAGTTTGGATTTGCTGGAGAAGGGGTACAAAGGTGGAACCTGGAATCTGAGGCAGGAGAGAAGACAGAGCCGGCTGAGTAGGAGTTTGGCATTCTACCTGAAGGCAACAGGAATTTACTGAAAGGTTTTAAGCTGGAATTGACAGTTAATTTGGCAGCATTCTGGGAGACAGGAAAGTTGGGATTGTGGTTAGAGGTAGGGAAACTAGCGAGGAGGTTACTGGAACAGTCCAGGTGACAGGTGCTGAGAACTTAACTTTGACCATGGGGATATGAATGGAATGTGAGGAGTCAGGGAGGTGTTTGCCTAGCGTGAACTCAAGTCTCAGACCCCGGAGCAGTGGATGTCTACACAGAAGGCAGTGAAGAGAATCTGTTTCCAGGGGCTTTGAAATGAGATTGGATGTCAGGCTTCTGGCTGACACTATGACTGTCTCATGCAGACCTTCAGACAGATTATGTATTAATAAGGAAAATGGTATAGTCTGAAAGTAATCTCAGTCTCTTTAGAATTATGAAGAGAGAGCAAAAGTCAAGAGACATGTGCTTTCGTGCCAAAGATATGGATTTTTAAACACATTTTTAAAAATGAGGTGATATCATCATCTGCTGAGCTATAATAATAGCTCAGGAGAAACAAGTGTTTGGCGAAGCTGACATTCTACCACATGATTGTCTTGCCAGACCTGTGTTGTTAGGGTTTTTCCTTTCACTGTGATTCACTCATTTTCATTTATTTCCAGAGTTCTGAGGTGAAGAGAGGAGAGGGACATGTTTCATGATCTACTTAGTATCCATGTTCGATGTGTAAAACTTGAGCCACAGAGACACAATGCCATGCAGCTCAGTTTCCCACATCCAAGGGAGGTGGTGCACCCCCACAGCTGGTGGAGGTTGGAAGGAGTTGTAGGGCTCTTGGGATCACCAAGAACACAAAATCTGTGGGGTTTAAATGATCATACTATACAACTGGGGTCTGGCAGTCCCCATCGTCTCCTACTTCTGCTCAGTACCTGAAGATATGTTTCTAGAACTGTCCACATAGTCCAGTTCTTCAGGGGGGCTTCTTTGTCCAGGTGTATTTTCATCCTCAGCTTCCGATGTTCAGGTCTCAGAGTGGGGTGGGCCAGAAGCCTCGGGATTCCCAGAACGGTCTCATGCACATAGACTGACCAGAGGTTGTAGACAGCCTCTGTGAATAGAACTGCCATCTGACTTGCTGATGGTTGTGGCCCAGGTCTTGGGCGACAGCCCACATACCAGCAGACCTTATGTTTTTCTTGACAAGGAGTCTTGGCCCTGCTGGGAGCCAGCACGTGATGGGGTATCCAGAATGCAAGAGACCTGGAGAAAGTAGTAGTGAAGAAGAGATGAGGTGATAAATGAGGTACTTTGTAGATTACATCTCCCCCACCATCCCAAGAGACCTAGGACACTTTGAGTAATCCAAGATTAATCAAAAGAGCAACTGACTTTACCCCTAAGCGAATTCTCCTTTCTAGTTTCTTAGACATCGTTTTAGTGCCTCATCTGCATTTGACCTTGAAGAATACATGTACATAGAATATGAGTGACTGTGAGTGTTGTCATTCATTTTATACCCATTTTTAGGTGAGTCGTGTGCCAGGATGTCCTGTGTCTGGATTTGGGACTCGAAGGGGAGACAGTAATATTCTCACCTCTCCAATTTAGTCTTCATTTTATGGAATCTTTTTGAGAGCCTGAGAATGATAAATGGGCTTACTCATTTTTTTTTCTAGATATCTACATTTTCTCAAGAACAAACAAAATCTCTTTCTCTACTCAAAGCTATTGAGAATTTCCCTACCCCCACATCTGGCCACTTTCTATTGCCAACTCTGACCCCATTAAATTCTTCCATGAGGCCACATAGGAAGATTCTGGACTTATTTTTTCCCCCATTCTTACTATGTTGTGACTCATCTTTTCTAGAAAATGTAAAGGATAAGTCACCTGTTGGTCCGTGAACATGATTTACAAGATCCTAAGTGTTGTTATGCCCCATTTCGCCCACTGATCCCAGCAACATCATGCGTTGTAATTCAATTATGTTTGTTCAATTGGAAAATAATTTTCAGAGCATTCCCCAAAGGGACCCACCAATTGAGATATGCCTATCAGCAACAACGCTTTCTGGATGGCAGAAAGGGAATGGTTCAGCTACCAGCCTGGTCACAGCCTGCATTATCTTGTCCCAAAGGCAGAGCACAGGTTCAGGGTCCTCCACTGCCTGGAGGTTTGCTGTTGGTGTGGTCAGGATGATGTTGTCCATGGCCACCTCTCTGTAGAGAGCTGGATTCTCCTTGTTACGCCTCTTCCCCTTCTCCAGGGATGTCTGACCTGGGAATAAAGGTTAAATGAAGGTGGTACCTGCTCTGTATGCCTGGAGGGGTTTTTGAGGGATTCCAAAAAATTATTTAAAGCAGAAGTAAAAGTGCTATAAAAAATGTCAAAAGTTAACTTAAATGGAGGCGGGTGGTCAAGGAAAGAATGCTTTACCTTCAATTTAGCCTGCCCCACACCATGTTTTCTGGATTTAAATGGTAGCACTTCGACCACATTGAGAGATAACATGGTGATTAACAAAGTCTTTTTTTTTCCCTGTGGAATGAAACGCAAATCCCTGTTCCTTCTCCATCTTTCTCTCGGGGCTCTAAGGAGCCTGTGTCCATATCGCCCAGCCCACTATCAGCCCTCAAGGCTCCCTTTCCTCCTGTCCATCACTCAGCCCCTACCCTCACACAACCAACCCACTCCCACCTCCAAACTTGCCTTGCCTCTGAGTCCAGCCTGAACCTGAATCCCCCACTCATACGGCTTGAAATATGGAGCCAACACAGCCCTACGGATGTTGATGGATGTGGGGCCCAGTGTATAGCTGAGAGGCACAACAATGTAGAGGAGGCCCCCTGACCCACTTCCCCCAGTACATCTTGGACAGAACAAAGAGGTCCATTCGTTCTTCTTTGTTCTGTCCAAGATGTACTGGCATGTCAGTCACCACGGGGGCGCAGAAGTAAGTTCCCAGTGAGCTTAGGTTATCCACACAGCAACCGACCAGCACCTGCCACAGTAAGCAACCACCAAGAGTGGGTGAAGGGAGTTGTGCTGGGGATGATTAAATCTGTGTGTGTATACGTGTATGTGTACATGCACATGTGTGTTCAAGGCCAGAAGGGATAGGGTTGACCTTGTCCCCAGGCAGAGCTAGGAGAAGGAGCATCTGAGAGTGATGGGTCTCACTTGAAGGAGTGGAGGATTGCTCCTATATATTCACTTTCTCCAGGTCACCCCTCTCTGTTCATCATTATTCCTGGTTTTCTACAGAGATTTGGGTTTTCTGTTTTCTTTGATTTAATCCAAACGAGCCCCAAGGTGAATATTGACTCAAAGACACTGACTATGCCCCTGTTATTTCCCACCGATCTCAAATAGGAGCGGTCAGAGTCTGCATCCCAAATTTGTGTCTGTGGAAGTGATTCCTATATCTAGGTTGCAGTTGAAGCTTGAACAACAGATAACATTTCAGATGCTACAGGAAAGAGCAATAGTTAGAAAGACTTTGATACCGGGTCAAAGAGGGTGAGGGGATAAAAGAAACATGTTGTTTGAGCACTTGTTATGTGCCAAGTTCTGCTAGGGGCTTCATATTCTATAGCCCATTTACTGCTTATAACAACCGAAGGCTTTTCTGTGACTACTTTCCTCACTTGTCAAATGAAAGTGATACCTGCTCTGTATGCCTGGATAGACTTTTGAGAGAATCCAAAAAATTATTGAAAGCAGAAGTAAAAGTGCTAAGAAAAATGTCAAAAGTTAACTTAAATGGGGGGTGGGGGAAGAATGCTTTACCTTCAATTTAGCAGTGACAGCATCCTCAAGTAATGTAACTTCTGCAGTTTGTCCTTCAGGGAAGTAGGGTCCAGTACTCACCCAGGAATTTCTGTTATCTGCTAAGAGCCATGGGAAGGGTTGAGATCTTCCCATCCCCATGGCTCCACCTTGGTGCAGAATTCCCATAGTCCCTTCCAGTGCTAGTGAATCTCCTGTGTACATCTGAACCCATCCAGACTGCCCTGACTCAGGCCTCCCATACCTCACTTGGAATTCTTTGTCTCCATCTTCTTAAAGGTTGATGAGAAAGAATGGTTTATATGGCTTGGTTCTGTGTCTCCACCCACAGCTCATCTTAAATTTGAATCCAGGGAGGAACCTGATGGAAGGTGATGGGATGACGGGAGTGGTTCCCCCATGCTGTTCTTGTGATAGTGAATGAGTCTCCTGAGATCTGCTGGTTTTAAAAGCGGGAGTTTTTCCCCTGCTTGCACCTCACTTCTTCCTCTTGCCGCCGTGTGAAGAAGGTTCCTCCTTCCCCTTTGCCTTCTGCCGTGATTGTAAGTTTCCTGAGGTCTCCATGCAGAACTGTGAGTCAATTAAACCTCTTTCCTTTATAAATTACCCAGTCTAAGCCTTTTCTTTATAGCAGTGTGAAAATGGACTAATACCAACGGCGTTCCTGAGGAAGAGGGGTTTCTGGGATGCCACTGAAGATAGTCAGTACACAATTTCCCCAATCCGACACTTCCTTATCTTCTTTCATCATTCTATACCTGCACTGATCTTAATGGTGATGGGAGATTCAGCAAAACAGACAGAGGAAGGAGTCCCATCGTGAAGGGGCAAAGAGCTGTCACTTCCCGATTTGACCAGTTCTTGTGCCAATGATATCAGGTAGACCTGAGAGCTGCCCCTGGTGATTGGGTTTTTCTTATTTACAAGTGGTAAGCCCTTTACTTGGATCATTTTTAGGACTTTTTTTGTGCACAGACACATAGATGGGAATCCCTTCCTGGGGGACTGAAACATGTAGGAAGAGTCTGATTTGAATTTTTCCAGCCAGTTCTTTTCTGCGTTTCTTCCCTTGTTGTGCTGCATGGGCACAAACTGGGACAGAGCCCTGCGGATGTGGTAGTTTGTCAGCCCAGGGGCTGGAAAAGGCCTTTATGGCATCTCTTATCTAAGATTCCAAGTCCAAAGCATTTAAGAAACTTGTTTTCTGGAAACTGAGATAAACAGTTAGAATTTTGATTTCTGGAAGCTGAAAACCAGGCCTGCTTGCCAATCAGGAATCCTCTATCTTCTGCAACAAATTCTACTGTCTTCTTTACATTCACATCAGTGAGTGAGTGACAGCAAAAGAACTTCAGGTTACTGATCAGAAGGTCTGTCCTGTTCTACTGTAAGTTACTTTTTGATAAAATAGGGCCCAATTTGTGCATTTCTGAGTTCAACTTAATTTTTCCATTCTTGTCCTCTGGCAGCCAGCACAGTACATTGAACACAAATAAGCTAGGCTAAACCTGTGATCCAGTGACAAACACTCATGGCCAGCCAGCACCACATGCCTGTAGATATAGCAGGCAGCTGTAGGAAAGCAGATGAAGGAGCTATCTATTCCTAGGGGAAAGGCCAGGGCCCCATGCACCAGCAGGTGAGAGGGGATCCTCCTTTCCTGAGGTCCAGCTTTGAGATTCTTTTGTGATGTGTCTTTGTCTGATTTTGGTATCAAGATAATACTGGCCTCACAGAATGAGTTTGAAAGTATCCCCCCTTCTTCTATTTTTTTTGGAATAGTTTCAGTAGGAATGGTATTAATTCTTCTTTAATTTAGATGTTTGGTAGTATTCAGCAGTGAAGCCATCAAGTCCCAGGTTTTTATTTACTGGGAGACTTTTTATTACAACTTCAATCTCATTAGTTGTTATTGGTCTGTTCAGGTTTTGGATTGCATCTTGGTTCAATCTTGGAAGGTTGTATATATCTAAGAATTTGTTCATTCCTTTTAGGTGTTCCAATTTATTGGCATACAGTTGCTCATAGTAGCCACTAATTATCCTTTAGATTTCTGCAGTGCTCATTGCAATGTCTCCTTTTTAAATTTCTGATTCCCCATATTTGTATCTTGTCTCTTTTTTTCGTAGTCTGGCTAAAGGTTTGTCAATTTTGTTTAACTTTTCAAAAAGCCAACATTTTTTTTCATTGATCTTTTTTATTTTTTAATTTTGATTTTATTTATTTCTGGTCTGATCTTTATTATTTCTTTTCTACTTGTAGGGCTGAAGGCCCCACAGGGTCGTGGGGTGTCCCTTATGCTGTACTGAGGTGCAGGATCTGAGAAATAAAGAGACAGGACACAGAAGTACAAGGAAAACATACCTGGGTTCTGGGGGGCCACGCCACCTATAAGCTGAGTCTGGCAAGTCCCCAAATGTCCAGAAGCGTGTGTATTTACTGTGTATAGGTTAGGGAGCAGGGTACTGAGTGAAGTCATCTTTAAAGATAGTGATAGGGTCGTGAGCAATAAAACAAGGGGTCCACCCCCATTAGGTCACCGAGGCATGGAGGTGGGTCGTGCACAGTGAAGAGGGTGCAGTGTGCAATACCTCTATCTATGGGCATGCTACTTCTAAGAAGATTTATGGGAGGATGCTTTAAGTCACACAGCAGTGACAGAGCTGACAGGGTCTACAGCTGCCTGCTGGTAGCTTCCAGTAAATTCTATAGAAAGATGCTTTGTGAGCAGCACAGTAACAAGAGCTGATAAAGTTCACAGTCACCCAGGTGCAATTATCCAGAGGGGTTTTGAGCCCTTGGATGCTCGAGGGATTGCCGGTCTGAGGGCAGCCTTCCACAAGAACTGGAGCAAGGTCCTACAACTCCTCTATCAGGAGGAGTGGCTCTTGCCGCAAGCCTGCTATACAGCGGGTATCTTTATGATACTGAATGCTGCCACCTGGGCCATGGATTCTTGTCCTGGTATAACTGTTTTTCCCTTAAATCATGCTCTGCACTGTGTCTGCTCCAGATATTCCTCTGACTATAAGCTGCTTATTCCTTAATTCATGCTCTATATGGTGTCTACTCTAGGCATTCCTCCGATTATAAACTAAGAGATGTATATATGGAAATTACTGAGTGGTAAGATATTCTTTAGGCACTCATTCTATGATCTAATATATGATTATATAGAGAGGCTTATATAAAGGGAAATAACTAAGTAGTAACACTATAAACTGAGATATTCTCCAAGCCCTAATTCTATAAACTAATATATGATTACATAAAGGATTATATAAAAGGAAATAACTGACTAGTAACACTATAAACTGAGATCTTCTTCAGGCCTTAATTATGCCAGGATTCTGCTTAGCTCTCCTTCTTCGGTGCCTATACAAGGGGTTACCCACTCTACAAATTTTGGGTTTGCTGAACTCTTGTTTTTCTAGTTCTTTAAGATACATCATTTGATTGTTTATTTAAAGTGTGTTCTTTTTTTTTTCTATGTAAGTTTTTGTATGTTGCTTTCCATTATCGTTTGTTTCAATAATTTTTTTGAAGTTCCTTCTTAATTTGTTTATTGATCCTCTGGTCATTCAGGAACATATTGTTTAATTTCTATGTATTTGTAAAGCTTCCGATATTCCTATTGTTATTAATTTCTAGTTTTATTCTATTATGATAAGAGAAGATGCTTGACACTATTTCAATTTTTTAAATGATTTTAGTCTTGTTTTGTGATCTAACATATAGTCTATCCTTGATAATGATCTATGATTTGAGGAGAAGAATGTGTACTCTGTAGCTCTTAGATAGTCTTCTGTAAATATTAGGTTCATTTGGTCTAAAGTGCAGATTAAATCTGATGTTTCTTTGTTGATTTCTGGCTTGAAGATCTATCCGTCCAATGCTAACAGTGGGGTGTTGAAGTCTCTGGCTATTATTGCATTGGTGCCAATCTCTCTTTTTAGCTCTAACAGTATTTGCTTTATATACCTGGGTGCTCCAGTGTTGGGTGCATACATATTTAAAATTGTTACATCCTCTTGCTGAATTGAGCCCTTTATTATTATATAGTGTCCTTATTTGTCTCTTCTTATAGTTTTGTCTGGAAATTTATTTAATCTGATATAAGTATAGTGAATTCTGCTCTTTTTTTGGTGTCCATTGGCATAGAATATCCTTTTCCAGCCCCTTATTTTCAGTCTATGTGTGTCTTTATAGGTGAAGTGTGTTTCTTGTAGGCAACAGATCAATGGATCTTATTTTTTCAAGATAGCCTGACTTCAAGCTTATTAATTCTTTCTTCTACTTGCTCAATTCTGCTGTTAAAGGACTCTGATGCATTCTTCAGTATGTCAGTTGCATTTCTTAGCTCCAGAGTTTCTGCTTGATTCTTTTTAATTATTTCAATCTCTTTGTTAAATGTATCTGTTAGAATTCTGAATCCCTTCTCTGTGTTATCTTGAATTTCTTTGAGTTTTCTCAACACAGCTATTTTGATTTCTGTGTTTGAAAGGTTACACATCTCTGTTTCTCCAGGATTGGTCTTGGGTGCCTTATTTAGTTTGTTTGGCGAGGTCATGTTTCCCTGGATGGTGCTGATGCTAGTGGATGTTCTTCATTGTCTGGGCATTGCAGTTAGGTATTTATTGTAGACTTCACTGTTGGGTTTGCTTGTAGTTGTCCTTTTTGGGAAGGCTTTCCAGATGCTTGAAAGGACTTGAGTCTTGTGAACTGCTTTAGAAGGGCACCTCAAGCTCAGTAACACTGCGGTTCTCGCAGACTTGCACAAGTACCACCTTGATGGACTCAGAGAAGATCCAGGAGAATTCTCTGGATTACCAGGCAAAGATTCTTATTCTCTTTTCTTGTTTTCTCCCAAACATACAGAATTTCTCTCTTTCTGTTCTTTGCTACCTAAAGCTGGGGGTGGAGTGACACAAGCACCCCTTTGGCCACCATCTCTATAACTGTGCTGTGTTAGACTTGAAGCCCACACAGTGCTTACTGGGTCTCACCCAAGGTCTGCTGTCACCACTCCCTGGCTGTTCCCTGCATTACCTCAAGGACATGAGACTCTATAGCAGGTGGCAAAGTCAGTCAGGCCTATGCCCTTCCCTTCAGGGCAGCAAGCTCCCCTAAGCCCTGGGTGGGTCCAGAAGTGCCATCTGGGAGTCAAGGACTAGAGCAGAAACCCTTAGAAGTCTATCTGGTGTTCTGTTGTATTGCAGCTGAACTGGAAATGTAACCACTAGATGCAGTCCTTCTCACTCTTCGTCTTCTTTCCAAAGGCAGAAGAGCCTCACCCTATAGCCACTGCCACCCAGGACACAAGGAATATTTCTAGACTACCACCAATGTTCCCTTAAAGCCCAAGATCTCTTAAGTCAACTTACCATAAATGCTACCTGTCCTGGGACTCACTTGTCAAGGAAGTGGACACCCCTCTGGCCCAGGGCAGGTCCAGAAATGCTGTCCCAGAGTAAAGTCCTGGAACTGGGGATCCCAGGAGCCTGCTTGGTTCTTTACCCTTCTATGGCCATGCTGGTACCTAAGGTGCAACACAAAGTTCCCTTAACTGTTTCCTCTGCTTTTCTCAAGCAGAAGGAGTTTTGCCCCAGAGCCACCACAGATGATAATATCCTGCATCTCACCTGAAGCCAGCAAGTCTCAGAGGGTTACCCAAGGCCCTTGGTGTAGTACTTGAATATTGCTGCTGGTTATTCAGGGCCCAAGGGCTCTTCAGTTAGCAGGCGATACATGCTGCCAGGACTGTGTCCTTTCTTTCAAGGCCACAGGTTCCCTTCTGGCCCAGTGTCTCTAGAAATGTCATCTGGGAGCGAGGGACTGTATTGGGGGCGTCATGACTCTGATGGGTGCCCTGTTTTGCTGTGACTGAGCTGGTATCCTAGAGGCATGACAAAGTCCTTTCCACTCTTCCTTTTCCTCTCCTCAAGTGGAAGAAAGGGGGGTCTTTTGGAGCCATAATTTGTGCAGCCTGGGTTTATGGGAAGGTTGAAGCCAGCACGCTCTTAGCTGCCCCAGCTAGTGTCATTTCGCTGTCTCTGGGTTTAGCTCAGCACCAGGACTTGCCTAAGAGTTTCAGTCTTTATGGCCCAAACTGCCTTTCAAGTTTACTTGGAGACACAGACTGTTATAGCCCTTGGTGGTGAAGTTTGCAGGCACCCAAGTTCTAATTGTTGGGATCAGTGATTCTCCTCCAGCGACTCCCTCTGTGGGTGGGTGTCAGCTGAATTTGGTCCAGTTTTCCTTTCTGTTCTTACAAGAGAGCACTGAGTTCAATGCCTCACAATTGCTGTGTTCTTCCTTCCCCAGCTCCTAGAGACACTCTCCACACCATGACACCATTGCTGAAAGGTGTGGGAGGGGGTGGCATCCTTGATTTAGGACTGTTTTTCCTATCTGTCTCTTCAGTGCCTCTTATAGTCATATGAAGTTAAAGCCAGGTACTATGAGTGCTCACTTGATTTTTGGTTGGTATGAAGATTTTCTGTTCCTGTGTCACTTTGCTGAGAATGATGGTTTCCAGATTCATCCATGTCCCTATGAAGGACACGAACTTATTGTTTTTTATGGCTGCTTAGTATTCCATGGTGTATGTGTGCCACATTTTCTTTATCCAGTCTATTGTTGATGGACATTGTGTTGGTTCCAGGTCTTTGCTATTGTAAACAGTGCTGCAATGAACATACATGTGCATGTGTCTTTATAACAGAACAATTTGTGATTCTTTGGGTATATACCTAATAATGGGATTGCTGGGTCAAATGGAATTTCTATTTCTAGGTCCTTGAAGAATCACTACACTGTCTCTCACAATGGTTGCACTAATTTGCACTCCCACCAACAGTGTAAAAGTGTTCCTATTTCTCCACATCATCTCCAGTATCTGTTGTTTCCAGATTTTTTAATGATTGCCATTCTAACTGGTGTGAGATGGTATCTCAATGTGGGTTTGATTTGCATTTCTTTAATGACCAGTGATAATGAGCATTTTTTCATGTGTTTGTTGGCCTCATCGATGTCTTCTTTTGTAAAGTGTCTGTTCATGTCCTTCGCCCACTTTTGAATAGGCTTGTTTGTTTTTTTTCTTGTAAATCTGTTTTAATTCTTTGTAGATTCTGGATATTTGTAGATTCTGGATAGCCCTTTTTCAGATGGGTAGACTGCAAAAATTTTTCCCATTCTTTTGGTTGCCAGTTCACTCTAATGATTGTTTCTTTTGCTGTACAGAAGCTCTGGAGTTTAATTAGATCCCATTTGTCTATTTTGGCGTTTGTTGCCATTGCTTTTGGTGTTTAAGCCATGAAATCCTTGCCTATGCCTATATCCTGAATGGTTTTGCCTAGGTTTTCTTCTAGGGTTTTTATGGTGTTAGGTCTTATGTTTAGATCTTTAATCCATCTGGAGTTAATTTTAGTGTAAGGTGTCATCAAGGGATCCAATTTCTACTTTCTGCACATTGCTAGCCAGTTTTCCCAACACAATTTATTAAATAGGGAATCCTTTCCCCATTGCTTGTTTTTCTCAGGTTTGTCAAAGATCAGATGATTGTACATGTGTGGTGGTGCTTCTGAGGTCTCTGTTCTGTTCCATTGGTCTAAGTCTCTGTTTTGGTACCAGTACTATGCTGTTTTGATTACTGTGGCCTTGTAGTATAGTTTGAAGTCAGGCAGCATGATGCCTCCAGCTTTGTTCTTTTTGCTTAGGATTGTTTTGCCTATGTGGGCTCTCTTTTGGTTCCATATGAAGTTTGAAGTGATTTTTTCCAGTTCTATGAAGAAGATCATTGGAAGCTTGATGGTGATAGCATTGAATCTATAAATTACTTTGGGCAATATGGCCATTTTCATGATGTTGTTTCTTCCCAACCATGAGCATGGTATGTTTATCCATCTGTTTGTGTCCTCTCTTATTTTGTTGAGCAGTGGTTTGTAGTTCTCCTTGAAGAGGTCCTTTACATCCTTTGTTAGTTGTATTCCTAGGTATTTTATTCTCTTTGTAGCCATTGTGAATGGGAGTTCACTTTTGATTTGGCTCTCTGTTTTGTTTATTATTGGTGTATAGAAGTGCTTGTGATTTCTGCACATTGATTTTGTATCCTGAGACTTTGCTGAATTTGCTTATCAGTTTCAGGAGATTTTGGGCTGAGATGATGGTGTCTTCAAAATGTAGAATCATGTCATCTGCAAATAGAGACAATTTGGTTTCCTCTTTTCCAAATTGACAACCCTTTATTTTTTTTCTTGCCTGATTGTTCTGACTAGAAATTCCAATACTATATTGAATAGGAGTGGTAAGAGAGGGCACCCTTGTCTTGTTCCAGATTTCAAAGGGAATGCTTCCAGCTTTTGCTCATTCAGTATGATATTGGCTGTGGGTTTGTCATAAATAGCTTTTATTATTTTGTGATATGTTCCATTGATAACTAGTTTATTGAGGGTTTTTAGCATAAAGGGCTGTTGAATTTTGTTGAAGGCTTTCTCTGCATCTATTAAGATAATCATGTGTTTTTTGTTTTTGGTTCTGTTTATGTGATGAATTATGTTTATAGACTTGCATATGTTGAACCAGCCTTGCATCCCCGGGATGAAGCCTACTCAATCATGATGAATAAGCTTTTTGATTTGCTGTTGCATTCTGTTTGCCAGTATTTTATTGAAGATTTTTGTGTCAATGTCCATCATGGATATTGGCCTGAAGTTTTCTTTTTTAGTTGTGTCTCTTCCCGGTTTTGGTGTTAGGATGATGTTGGTCTCATAAAATGAGTTGGGGAGGATTCCCTCTTTTTCTTTGTTTGGAAAAGTTTCAGAAGGAACGGTTCCAGCTCCTCTTTGTACATCTGGTAGAATTTGGCTGTAAACCCGTCTTCGCCTGGGCTTTTTTTAGTTGGTAGTCTATTAATTGCTGCCTCCACTTCAGCCCTTGTTATTGGTCTATTCAGGGTTTCAACTTCTTCCTGGTTAGTCTTGGGAGAGTGCAAGTGTCCAGGAATTTATCCATTTCTTCCAGATTTACTGGTTTGTGTGAATAGAGTTGTTTGTAGTAATCTCTGATGGTAGTTTGTATTTCTGTGGAATCAGTGGTGATACCCCTTTTATCATATTTTATTGCATCTATTTGATTCTTCTCTCTTTTCTTTTTTATTAGTCTGGCTAGTTGTCTATTTTGTTGATCTTTTCAAAAAACCAGCTCCTGGATTTGTTGATTTCTTAAAGGAATTTTTGTGTCTCTATCTCCTTCAGTTCTGCTCTGATCTTAGTTATTTCTTGTCTTCTGCTAGCTTTTGAGATTTTTTTATCTTGCTCCTCTAACACTTTCAATTTTGATGATAAGGTGTCGATTTTAGACCTTTCCTTGCTCCTCATGTGGGCATTTATTGCTATGAATTTCCCTCCAGACACTACTTGAAATGTGTCCCAGAGATTCTAGTATGTTGTGTCTTTGTTCTCGTTGGTTTTGAAGAACATCTTTATTTCTGCCTTCATTTCATTACTTATTCAGTTGACATTCAGGAGCCAGTTGTTCATTTTCCACTAAGTTGTGCAGTCTTGAGTTTGTGTCTTAATCCCGAGTTCTAATTTGATTGCACTGTGTTCTGAGGGACTGTTTATTATGATTTCCATTCTTTTGTATTTGCTGAGGAGTGATTTACTTCCAATTATGTGGTCGATTTTAGAGTAAGTGTGATGTGATGCTGAGAAGAATGCATATTCTGTGATTTGAGGTTAAGTGTTCTGTAAATGTCTATTAAATTTGCTTGGTCCAGATCTGCATTCAAATCCTGGATTTCCTTGTTGATTTTCTGTCTCGTTGATCTGTCCAATACTGACAGTGGAGTGTTAAAGTCTCCCACTATTATTGTGCATGAGTCTAAGTCTCTTTGTAGGTCATTAAGGACTTGCTTTATGTATCTGGGTGCTCCTGTATTGGGTACATATATATTTAGGATAGTTAGTTCTTCTTGTTGCATTGATCCTTCTACCATTATGTAATGCCCTTCTTTGTCTCTTTTGATCTTTGTTGGTTTAAAGTCCATTTCTTCAGAGACTAGGATTGCCACTCCTGCCTTTTTTTGCTCTCCCTTTGCTTGGTAAATCTTCTTCCATCCCTTTATTTTGAGTCTATGTGTGTCTTTGCACGTGAGATGGGTCTCCTGAATATAGCACACTGATGGATCTTGACTTTTTATCCAATTTGCTAGTCTGTGCCTTTTGATTGGGGCAGTTAGTTCATTTATATTTAATATTAATATGCTTATGTGTCAATTTGATCCTGCAATTTTATTACTGGTTGGTTGTTTGCCCTTTGGTTGGCATAATATCTTCATTGCATCATTGATCTTTACCATTTGGTTCCTTTTTTGCAGTGGCTGGTACTGTTTTTCCCTTTCTGTGTTTAGTGCTTCCCTCAGGAGCTCTTGTAGGGTAGATCTGGTAGTGACAAAATCTCCCAGCAATTGCTTGTTCATAAAGGGTTTTATTTCTCCATCACTTATGAAGCTTAGTTTGGCTGGATGTGAAATTCTGGGTTGTAAGTTCTTTTCTTTAAGGATGTTGAATATTGGCACCCACTCTCTTCTGGCTTGTAGGGTTTCTGCTGAGAGATCTGCCATGAGTCTCATGTGCTTTCCTTTGTGAGTGACTTGACCTTTCTCTCTGGCTGTCCTTAGTATATTTTCCTTCATTTCAACCCTGGTGAATCTAACGATTATGTGTCTTGGGGTTGCTCTTCTAGAAGAGTATCATTGTGGTGTTTTCTGTATTTCCTGTACCTGAATGGTGGCCTGCCTTGCAAGGTTGGGGAAGTTCTCCTGGATAATAATATCCTGAAGAGTGTTTTCCAGCTTGGATTCATTCTCCTCATCATATTCCAGTACACCGATCAAGTGTAGATTAGATCTTTTCACATAATGCCATATTTCATAAAGGCTTTGTTCATTTTTTTTTTTACTCTTCATTCTCTTTTCTTGCCTTCTCATTTGGTTTCATTGAGTTGATCTTCAATCTCTGATATCCTTTCATCTACTTGATCTGTTCAGCTATTGAAACTTGTGTATGCTTTGTGAAGTTCTTGTGCTGTGTTTTTCAGCTCCATCAAGTCGTTTATGTTGTTCTGTAAGCTGGTTATTCTAGTTAGCATTTCGTCTAGCCTTTTTTCAAGGTTTTTTTAGTTTCTTCGCATTAGGTTAGAACATGTTTCTTTAACTCAGGAAGTTTGTTATTATCCACCTTCTGAAGGCTGCTTCTGTCAATTCATCAAATTCGTTCTCCGTCCAGCTTTGTTCCCTTGCTGGTGAGGAGTTGTGATCTCGTAGTAGGGGAGAGGCGTTCTGCTTTTTGATGGTCTCATTCTTCTTGTGCTGCTTTTTTCCCATCTCTTTGGATTTATGTAGTTTTGATCTCAGGTAGCTGCTTGCGGAGGCGGCCTTTCCTTTGTCTGCCTGCAGGCGCTGCTGGGCTGCCACGGGTTCAATGGAACTGCTGCATGTTTTATTTACTCAGTAAAGTTAGGCAGGCTTCTGCAATGGTGGCTGCCCCTCCCCACGTCGAGCTGGATCGTTCCGGTTGCTCTCTAGGTGCGAAACTCCGGCGTGAGAGTTTTTTTCAGTCTGCCGGGCTTTGTCAGAGGAAGTGGTGGGGGATGGAGGGGGGACCCATCCTGCTGTATGGGCAGCTTCCCTGTTTTTATTTCCCCTTCCCTCTGTGGTGAGGGTAGATCTGTCCAGTTGGCTTTCTGGCTTTCTAGTCGTCAGCCAGTACTTCCACCTACATCTATGCTGACAGCCCCTGCAGAGCCAGCTGAAATTGCTGTTCTGCCTTGTTTAGGCAGCTCGTTGAGGCTTTTCAGCCCGGTGAAGATCTGTTCTGTGGGTTGTAGAGGGCTTGGGTGGAGCGCTGTATCTGAACCGCAGTCCCAGAAGGGGAGATCTCCCATCCTCCAGTCGGTAGCATGTGCCTCCTGGGTGTGGCAGTGCCCCGCCTTGTCTCAACTTGCCCTATTTGGTTTATATCCACTGTCCAACCAGACCCACAAATTGAACCTGGTACCTCGTTTGGAATTGTGGAGCCACTTGGTTTCTGCGTCTCTCTCACTGGGAGCTGCTTTCTGGAGCTGCCTCTCATTTGGCCATCTTGGGATCCTCCCTGATATGTATTCTTTAAAAAATCACTTAGAATCAAAATCTCAACAGGATTTGTCATTACTATAGTTGTTTACTCATTTGTTTAGTGAAGTGCAATGAGCTGATTAAAAAATTTAAATGGAAGCACAAAACGCCAAGAATAGATGGGTATTCCTGAAGAAAACTAAGGTAGTATAATTAGCAAGATTTATTATAAAAATATTATGATAGTATAGTATTGGCATAGAAATGGAGAAAAAAATAAAATAGAAAAGAATAGAGAGCCTCCAAAGAGGTCTACACAGATCCAGACTCTTGGCCCTCTAGATGAGGTGGAAAGAGTGAACTTTTCAACGAACAGTGCTGTAATTAGGAATTCATATTTTAAACTAAAATTGTATTCCTAGTTCACACTATGCTCAAACTCATTTAAAGACCTAAATTTAAAAATCTATACAACTCTTTGACGCTAATACAGAAAAATCTCTTAGTGAAATTTGGGTAAACAGTTTTTTTTACTCGTGATACAAATAGTATTAATCATAGAAAAGATTAATAACTTTGACAACTTTAAGATTAAGAAGTTGTGTTTATTAAAATACATCATAAAAAGAGTGAAAGTGTAGCCCACAGAATGGGAAAAACTATTGGCCACACATGTAACTGACCAAGTTTATATATCTAAAACATGGTGACATACAGAAAATCTGATAGAAAAATGAAGAAAATTGAATGAGCACTCATTCAATTGTTGGGGGTTATGTGCCAACCCCCAACACCGAATGCATACCTCAGAGTTTAATTAGCTCTGGAGGGGGGCGGTCTTAAGAAGTTGGAAAAATTTTGATAGGAGATAGTAATATCTCAGTCAAATTAATTTAAATTGTTTATTGTTTTCAACTCAGAACTGCCTAAACTGAGGAGTCCTGTTTTATGTAACAACAAAGAAATAGAATATCTCTGTGGACGATTCCCTGATGCCATTGTTTGTTGTTTTGTCCTTTTCCAGCTGAATGTAGGATTTGGGTATAATTAAAGGGGCACATTGGCTCATATCCTTCTAAGGGCACCCACCCATTTACATTCATAAACTAATTTCCTAGCAGCAGTAGAGCAGTTAAATCTCCCAATGTGACAATATTGAGGTACCACTGCATGATTCTGCCTACAATCGCCATACTATGTATGAGTGTATACATATATATAGTTGTCCCTTGGTATCCATGGGGAGATCTGTTCCAGCACCTCCCTCGGACTCCAAAATTTGAGGTTGCTCAAGTCCCTTATATAAAATGGTGCATTTGCATACAACCTGCTCACATCCTTCTGTACACTTTAAGTCATCTCTAAATTACCAGTAATATCTAACACAATGTAAGTGTTATGTAAATAGTTGTTATGCTACATTTTAAAACATTTTGTTATTTGTTGTTGTCTTTGCCAGATATTTCTTCTTTTTCTTTTTCTTCCTCTTTTTTTTTTTTCTTTGAGATGAAGTCTCACTCACTCGGTTGCCCGGAAGTGTAGTGGCATGATCTCTGCTCACTGTAACCTCCACCTCACAGGTTCAAGTGACACTCCTGCCTCAGCCTCCTGAGTAAGCTGAGATTAAAAGTGTGCACCACCATCATGCTTGGCTAATGTTTGTATTTTTAGTAGAGACGAGGTTTTGTCATGTTGGCCAGGCCGGTCTCGAACTCCTGACCTCAGATGATCTATCCTCCTCAGCCTCCCAAAGTACTGGGATTACAGGCACCGAGCCACCGTGCCTGGCCACTTTCCAGATATTTTCGATATGGTTGATTCTGTCCATAGATATAGAACCCATGAGGTGAAGGGCTGACTGTACATAGACACATACATACTTGGTTGGTATCAATATATGAGGCTACAATTTTACTTTATCTGTATATTTGGCTAATTGTTTTCAGATAGATTTGTTCTATATTAGTCTGCCATAACTCAGTTTTTGGTAAATGATCTGTAGCTGCCAGTTGTCCACTAGAACAACTCTATATTAACTCAGATATAATATTCCAAATATTGGATAGAATATTATATCAATCTCAGAGCCAGATCACTGAAGGTAGTGCAGAAATCACCTGTGTACCTAAGCATTTGATTCTGCAGCCTTTCAAGATCTTGAGCAGGACTTGAGGTCGTTTTGAGTGCTCCCAACCTAGATGAAGGCCCCCATCCTTGCTGTAAAGCAGGGCCAAAGCAGCAACTTATCTAGATCATGCCTTGGTAGGAAACTTGAGTGCAGAGATTCAAAAGAAGTAAAAGCCCATGAGGTTAGAGAGACTCCAGTTTTAAGGGTAGGCTCAGAATTCCCTGGTCATGACTCTATTTGATGAAGCAATTATTATGGATGAAATCCTGATGAATTGGGTTTTATTGTGCTTCCTCATATCCTTTTTTTTTTCTTTTTGCATTTTTTTGGGCAGAGTTATTATTAGCCATAACCATCTTGAGGCTGGGGATCCTGCCCTAACTCAGTTTTTGGTAAGTGGTCTGTGGCTCCTGATGTCCTTTTGTGAGTAGAGTTGTTTTGTTTTGTGGTTCTTTTCAAAGCAGAATCTGGAGGCATGTGGTGCAGCCTAGGAGATCTGAAGCGACTGAGTGTCCTTCTCTGTGTGGTATGAGCCAAATGAAAGGCAGCTGTACTGTGGCCTGAAGAACTTTGGGAAAGCTAATTTTTCTTTTCTCCAGTGAAAGGCCACTGATTTATGCATATCCCAGAGAATTAGGTTACAGAAACTTGTCCAAATATTGAGCAGACTACCTCTAGTAGCCTACTAATCTGTGTACCTCTTTCTTAGAAAGGGGAGCCTAAGAGAAGAAAGGTAATATAGATATTTCTCTGTAGTCTAGACATTGCTATGGCCAAAAACATCTCATTCTGGGAAGGCTATTGGGTTTTATACTTGTATAATCACTTATTTTATGAAAGTCATAAATTTAATGAGCTGTTAATTATAGCTTTATGTATTTAATTGATGAAAATGAAACTCTGGTGTATGCCAAGAATCGAAGTCTACTCTAGTACAACATTATAAAATAAAGAGTAGGTGATTTTGTTTCCCTCAGACTAAAAGTAAATTGATTTGGGAAATTTTTATGGATAACACAAGTAGAGAGCATATTGACCAGTCAATTCCTTCACGGGAAGAGTAATATAAATATCTCTTTTAAATTAAAACCAGGGCAGAGACGGTGTTTGCCATGATGGGAACAATTTCAGTGTTTCAGTTGATGATCAGGAGCTGTAAGATTTCTAAGTGGCCACAAGGGAGAGACAAAGAACAAAGATTCTATGCAAGTGACACAGAACTTAAAATGTCTAGGGTTCATTCAAATAAGAGTTACTTTAATTCCCTTTAGCAGTGCCTCTTATTCCATTTTAACAATATTTGTGAGGAGTAAGAGCTCTGACAGTCCCATTTGGTGTGACCAACCACTAAGGCTTTAATTTTTTTCTGAAACTGTTTCAGAATATTAATTTTTAAACACATCAGGAATTAAAAGGCACTCAGGGGAGGAAATATAGGCAGGGTCATTTTATATATAGCTAAAGTCATCTTTAAGGCTGGTCACTGTGGCTCATGCCTGTAATCCCAGCACTCTGGGAGGCGGAGGCAGGCAGATCATTTGAGACCAGGAGTTTGAGACCAGCCTGGCCAGCATGGTCAAACACCCTCTCTATTAAAAATACAAAAGTTAGCCTGGCATGGTGGCACACACTTGTAGTCCCACCTGTTTGGGAGGCTAAGGCAGAAAAATCACTTGAATGCAGGAGGCAGAGATTGCAGTGAGCTGAGTTTGCACCCCTGCACTCCAGACTGGGCAACAGAGCAGACTCCAAAAACAAATGAAATCAACAAAAACACACCACTTCCTTAAAACTTAAAAGTGACCGTTATTACTTCCCTAAAGTACAGTTACTGGAGCTAATAACCTATAAAAACATATGTGGTCCCTTGTCCAAATCTCTCAGACACGATGACGGGAGTTGGGGCATCCTTAAAAATGAGAAAAGCCTTGAGTGTAAGATCCACTTCCTCTAAGACTGCATCAAGCTCTTATTTTGAAGTGTGGGATATTTAAACTCTCCAGTCTAGGTTGAACACAGTCTTGGTATTGGAAAAGAAATGAATTATATATCCTGAGCAAAGTGATCCTTGGATGAATGACCTTTATTGTTAAGTAGGTGCTTTTTGTGTGACTAGAGATAACCTGTTTGGTTTGAGCAGTTTGACTCTGCTTGCTGTGGGATTCAGTAGTCATACACATAGTCTAATGCAGGCAGAGTTATAGGCGATGGCAGATCCCGTAACTGTGTAGGACAGCAAGTTGGCTGAGAGTGTGGTCTCCAACTTCCAGGATTGGAAATGTGGCTTCACTCCTCACTAGTTCTTGGCAAAATGAAGGGAGTAACCAAACCAAACCCCTGTCCTGTACCATAGGGATTGGACAAAAATATATAGGCCAAGGGAAATCACAAGAACTAGCTCCAAAGTGAGACAAGCTAGATTCAGTATCTATCCTACTGTTTATAGGCACTTTTTATTAATAATTTTTCTAGACTTAGAACTGTGAAATTATAGAAGTAAATGTCTCAGAAATCATGAATTATCCTTATCATTGGCAGCATATTAGTTTCTGTGAATAGACAAAATGTGGCCAAACAACATATAAAAAATGCTCATCATCACTGGTCATTAGAGAAACACAAATCAAAACCACAATGAGATACCATCTTACACCTGTTAGAATGACTATTATTAAGAAGTCAGGAAACAGCCGATGTTGGTGAGGCTGTGGAGAAACAGGGATGCTTTCACACTGTTGGTAGCAATGTAAATTAGTTCAACCATTGTGGACAACAGTGTGATTATTCTTCAAGGATCTAGAACCAGAAATACCATTTGACCCAGCAATCCCACCACTGGGTATATACCCAAAGAATTACAAATCATCCTACTATAAAGACAGATGCACATGTATGTTTATTTTTTGCAGCATTATTTACAATAGCAAAGATTTGGAACCAACCCAAATGCTCATCAGTGATAGACTGTATAAAGAAAATGTGGTACAGATATACCATGGAATAATATGCAGCCATAAAAAAGAATGATTTTATTTTTTCTTGCAAGGACATGATGAAGCTGGAAGCTATCATTCTCAGCAAACTAACATGGGAACAGAAAACCAAACACCACATGTTCTCACTCGTAAGTGGGAGATGAACAGTGAGAACACATGGACGCAGGGAGAGCCACATCACACACCAGGGCTTGTAAGGGGATTGCAGAAAAGGGGAGGGAGAGCATTAGGACAAATACCAAATGCATGCAGGGCTTACAACCTAGATAATGGGTTGATAGGTGCAGCAAACCACCATGGCACCTGTATACCTATGTAACAGACCTGCACATTCTGCACATGTATCCCAAATCTTAACGAAAAAAACAAACACACACCAGTTCAGGAGATGAATTTCCTGGGCTCAAATCCCTTCTCTACCCAAGGCTGGATTACCCAAAGGCAGACAAATGACATGCTGAGGCAGGTAGAAAATCAGATACTAACACCTTTTTGGAAGTGAAATTTGTTACTGAATGAAAACTCAGTAGTAAACATCAGAAAAATCCAGACTTTGTTGAACATATTTTCATCTATTTTCTAGGTGACATTTTGTTTAAATCGTAAACCATTCATGAAGAGTAAGTTCCAAAATGTTTTCATGGTTATGGGCTTCAATTAAGCCCTGGCTGTTTCTCTTATTCACTTTTGTGCCTTCTGAAAAGTTGTTTTATATCCCTTAGTGTCAGTTTTCTCATCTATGAAATGGGAATAATACTAGTACCTACCTCAGAGGACTGCTGGGAAGATTACATGAGATAATTCACAGTAAATACCTCACACAATGCCTGCAGCATACTGACCACTCATTATGTGTTAGGTGTCATTACTGTTCTTTCATTTGACAAATATTTCATGAACACTTTCATGTGCAAAGCCCCTGGCAAAGGCTGCTAGAGAAATAAAAGGAAATTATCTAGAATTGGGAAGGATATGCTGATGGTATTCAACAAAAGATATGCTGTAAGTTAGTTGTCCTCATGGCAAGCCACTCTACTTTCAACAAAGCTCAATGAATGATATTGAAAACAAACAATAATATGGTCTAAAAGTAAACTGGAGAAAATATCTAGGCATACACCCATTAATCCCAGAGATAAATCTCCAGTGAGAACTCCCCCTAACCAAAGAGTCAGGATGGGCTAGAAGATTAAGAGAAAGCTCAGGGGATGCTAGGTGGTGAGTTGATTAAATATGACTGGGTCTGCTGCACCCAGTAATCCTGTTCCAGAGTGAAGCCCACTGTGCCTGTGGACCTCCCTGCCCCCTACGGACAATGCCTTGATTCCATGGTGACCAGAGGAGTCAGTTGCCTGTTTTGTGGTAAGATTGAATAGGTATATAGACTTAGTAGCAGTTGTTAACATGACTTTGCCCTTTGGTTGAAACAAAAGTACTGGAAGATGGAGTTGCCCCCAAAGACCCAACCCCCCAGCTCTGTGACCCTCAGTTTGAGCACAGGCCTTTTTTGGGGGAGGTTAGGTTATACCCAAGAATCCTTCCAGCAGTGGGAGAAAACATGTAGAAAGGGCTAGGATACTGCTGACAAGTACCATTATTGAGACCATGTCTGGGAAAACATCGGTATTCTCTAAATATTCAGGGACTGAATGCGGACGTTAAGGGGGTGAACACTGAAGTGAGATGCAGTGCCCAGGATGTGCATGCCAGACTCGACACCCTAACAGTCCACTATGGGGCCAGGAGAAATCTAAGGAATACCCTATAGACACGTAATGTCTACGCATGTTGTGGTGCGCAAACACGTTCACCATTATCAAACAACAGCTTTGCGAGGAAAAGATTCGTATACCAATGTCATGGATGTGAAGACAGAAACACAGAGAGGTGAAGTGATTTTCCATAAAACCAAAGCTGGTTTAGGGCTCTCTCCACAATTCCAGCGTGTCTCGCTTGCTATTAGAAAACTTCTTAAAGCATAACAAGTTAGAAACTTTGTCCAGGGATGGCAGAGGTGAGAAAGGGATGTGGTTGTTATGGGAACCCATGGTCTTTAGAGCTATTGGTCAAAAATAGAACCCTCAGGAAGGCAGGATGAAAGATCCTCTCTGGGAGACTAAGAGGTGAAGGGAGTCTCTTGGGGAAAGCAACAGTGTAAACAGAAAACAATAAAAAGAAGCACACGAGCACCTTTTTCAGAAGGGGTTTCAGCTATTCTTATGACCTTGGCCACCACCTAGAGCTCAGGCTGGTAAGCAGGATTCAGGCTCCAGGTACTGAGCACACATGGCCAAAACCCTGGTGGTGAAGTCGGCGGCGTGATCTTGCCTCTTCTCTCCCGCATTGCAGGGCATCCTTTACTTCTTGGCACAGAGGTACACTTGCATGGGGTTTTCCTGCCACTCTGGTAGAGAGGCCAAGCTGTCAGCCACCTCCTTCTGGACAGGCCAGCCCCAGGCCTCAAAGAAGGGAACCAGATTCTTCTTCACTCTTTCAGAGAACTTCTTCACCCATAGATTCATCCTGCCAGTGTTGTCTTTGGGGAGGTGAGAGAGGGTCTGGTACTCAGCAAAGAGCTGAGTGAATGGCTCCCACCCAAAGGCCTCCTGGAGCTGCAAAGAGAAAGAAGAAATAGAATGAGAAGTCAAGTTTGCAAAAGTGATGCAACATGTGTGTTCATAAGTATATTTCATTCACATGATCACCTCCCTTCAATGGTTAACTTCACCCTTGGTATGTGCCCCTATCTCCCCACTTTACCCCTGAACATTAATGCAATCTCATTGGCTCATTCCACCCCTTGGCCACAAAACAGCACCCTCTGCATGTAGTGGGGGTGCTCAGGGGAAATCTAATGTCTGAATAGTGGTTAAATACTCAACAAATGACCACTGTAATTATCTTTAATTTAAAAAATTGTGTTCCCAGATCTTAAGTGTTTTCCTCAGCATCAGGACAGGTTTGGGCCTGACTGAGATGAGAAACCTTCACTTCCTACATATTTGGCCTATTGAGATTCTAAAAGCTGGGAACCCCCAATACTATAATTTCCAGACATCATAATAATCCTTATTTTATAGCCATCTCAGTCAGACCTGTGACTATCTGCAAGGTACAATATTGCTCTGTAGAACACTGCATTTAGGGCAGAAAAAGAAAAGATCTGGCATGTCTTAAGGGGCTGAAAATGAGAGTGGCTCATGCTTCATAGGGGACAGCCCTCCAGAAAGCCCTTGGCCGAAAGCCCTTGTTCACCAAGATTATGCAAATTTTCAGTGAGCAAGGTTCTAGGGTTTTACATCCCCACTTTCCCTTTAATAGATGAGCGTTCTCTGACTCTGGCTTGTAAAAGCCCGAGGACAGATGACACCATGGAAGCCAAGCCTCCCTCAGAGTCTCACTGTTGTACCCTCATTATTGCTCCTCTCTTCTCACTGGCTTGCTCTTTGACACTTTTAATACACCAGAAAATTCAACATTTATTAAACATATAACGTTTGTTAGACATCTACAACGCGCCAGCTATTGTGCTAGGCAAACATGACTAAGAGCTCTCGTCCCTCTAGAGAACACTGGCCAAAGGGAGAGACACATGTAAATAAACACACTGCTAAAAATGTTGGCTTATCAAGGAGACGATGTCCAGGAGAAGGAGACAACAGAGCTGAATTTGGACAGGTGACTTGACAGGTAATGGACAAGATGATTCAGCAACAGGAAGAAAACAAGGGAAGGCACAGGAGCCAAAACAGCAAGATGTGTCTGTAACCATAAGCGGGTTGGCATGCCGGAGGGCAAATATGGAGGTGAGAGCAATGGAAGATACAGCTAGAGGTCTGGCACGTCTGGTCGGGAGGGGCCTCCTAGGCCTTGCTAATCAGCTTCAACTGTATCCCATATGTGCTAGAGAACCCTGTAAGCATTTTATAGACAGAGTATTAACATTATTTTGGAAGGAGTGTAAGGAAGATGGATCATAGAGGACTGAGGCAAGATGCAACTTACAAGCCTACTGGAATAGACTGAGGGAAAACTAATGAGGGCCTGAGCTGAGGCAGCAAGGGCAGGGATGCCGGGGAGAAGCCCTCTAGCAGGAAATGGAGTCACAGGGTGACTGTTTGTCCTGCGGCCGAGTCTCAGTTGCAGTCTCTCTAGAGCTTTTGAGAATTGATATTCGGGGCTCCACAGTGTAGCAGAGTAGGGTAGAATTAGGGCTTAAACTTACACTTTAGGGGCAACCTACCATTCTGGTCCATGGTCCTGTATACCCCTGACTGGCTATGGAAGGGTATGGAAATGGATACAACCTAAAGTTCCCTCATTGACTGAACTGTCTGATGTTCACTCTCAGAAAATTAGCGAAAGGCAAAAAAATCTAAGACTGGGTATGGCAATGCGAAAGCCTGGGGCTTGTCATTACGTCCTGATTTTAAGTTCTAGGTCCTTCACTTAAATGGGTGCTTCTTGACAAGTTGCTGAAATTCTTTAACTTAGCATGTGGCTCTGTGAAAATGAGCCAGACAGCTCCTATCTATAGAGCTGTGGGAGACATTGCGGAAGATCTGACAGGGGAACAGCACTGACAACTCAGAAACCTGGACATTCAATACAGGACTAGGGGAGGGGGCAGGGATTTGTGTTTATTTCACAGTTGCTTTATGACTTCAGTGTTCGCCTATTGGCTTGATTGGTTATTCATTTTAAATCATTTTGGTTTCAAGTGGGGTGATGGATGCTGAGACCCTTGCTAGCAGATTTATCTCTGACAATGCCTTCTTATTGTAACGCAGCTGCATTGTAGACACCCTGTTACTATATTTAAAAAAGTGTAACACTCATTTGACTCATAAAATTTAGGTTAAACAAAACAATGACCATTTATAGAACACTTATTAGGAGACCAAGTACAAAACCAGTGAGTGGAAGAACTGTGATTCAGCTTCAGGAATGTCTCACAAAATTTCTGCCCTTGAATAATATAGTTCTATTTCTATTTTCATAGTACTTTTCATATCCTCTTACATCGCAGAATCAGAAGGTGAGTGAGACAGCTGCCATTCTCTCTGCCTTAGTGGGGCATAACCCGAGAAGCATCCCCATGAGGCCCAGTCCCTCTCATTTCCAGGGCAGGTGGTGGTCCAGGCTGGTGAGTGAAGGAGCTGGAGAGCTCCTGGGATCCAGGTCACTACATGACAGAGGAGTCTGGTCATCCCCTTTCCCCGGAATTTGTGCTCAGTACCTGTAGATATGTTTCCAGGGCTGTCCACACATTCCAGTCACACAGTGGGGCTCCCTTTCCCAGGTGGTCCTTGATTCTCCTCTCTCGTTCTGGAGGGTTCAGAGCCTCATGCGCCTTAGCCCTGGGGATTCCTAGGACTGTTTCATGCACATAGACTGACCAAAGGTTGCAGGTGGCCTCGGTAGTGTGTGGGCGGAACTCCCATCCATCCCGCTGTTGGTTGTGGCCAAGCTCATGGATGGGGCCCCACAGACCCCGACTTCTCATGCTCGTCTCATTGATGAGCTCCTGCACAGACTCCAGGTGGCACATGATGGGGTAACCTGCATGCATCCAGCCTGTGAACACAGAAGGAGGAGATGGGCATGAAGGAGGGTCCACCCGAACTATCTCCTTCATTCTGCTCCATATGGGACTTTTCTTCACCATCATGGTTGTCCCCAATAATTGCAGAATCTCTATGCTGACTGGAAAGCAGACAGCTTTCCCTGACTTGGTCAGAAACTGAATAGTAGTACCTAATCTCCTTCTCAGCCTCTCACACCTGAGCTGCATCCTCCTCCTCACTCTGGCCCTGAAGAAATTGGTTATACTTTACATAGTCATCCTTGCTGGAATTTTACACCTTCACTTGGTGTGTGTGAGTGTCCTTGGCATGTCAGTCTGTGATATGATGTCCTATGTCTGGATTTGACATCCTTGAGGGCTGGAACAGTGTCGTTCTTTCTTCCCCATGTGTGCAACTTTTATCCAGGTTTACACTCAGTGACAGAGATAACGTTTGTCCTTATTTGAAGATACGGAAATTGAGATTCAAAGGAACTTTCCCATGTGGGATCCAGAGTTCCTTATTTTGCTTCCTATGTACCTGTTTCTTTTTAACCACTCAGTACCTAACATATACCTCCTTCCATATTTCTGCTTTTCATTGTCAACTCCGGCTTATGTTTGAAGAAAATAGTTCATTTTGGATGCTCTCCTTGAAATGACCCTGGTTGCCATCTATGAATTCCCAATATAACTTTTTCTGAGATTGTTCAACCATCCGGTGAAATCTCACCTTGTAGATGTCAACAGTTTGCCTTTTCACATGTAAACATTCTTTCATCCCCATCATGGTCAATATCTTTTATAACCTTTTCCCTTGCTGTACTAATAAAATTACACTTACACATCTTGAACATTCATAAAAGCCAAAGTAATAGATAAATGCTGTTCACTGAGTAGGAGGATTCCTGGGAGCACCCACCAGCTGAGATCTGCACATCAGCCACAATCCTCTCGGGTCGGCGGAAAGGGAAGGGCTGAGCTGCCAGCCTGGCCACAGCCTGCATCATCTCATCCCAGAGGCGGAGCACAGGCTCGGGGTTTTCCAAGGCCTGGAGCTTTGTGGTCGGCACGGTCAGGATGATGTTGTCCGTGGCCAGCTCTCCCCAGGGAGCCGGGTTCTCCTGCATCTGCCTCTTCCACTCCTCTAGCGATGTCTTACCTGGAAATAAATAGCATGGAACCTACCATGCCCACTTTGCAATGTACCTTGAGCTGAAAAATACAACTTGAACTCTGGAAGAACACTACAATAATGTTCTTCTTGTAATGGAAAGGACTTCCAGACTCTTCTCTTTGCCTGCCCTGAAGTCTCCATGGACACAGGGTATTCCATATCTCCTGCTTCCATGTTCTCCCCCAACAGTTCTTGCTCTTTCTCTCCCCGAAACTTCATCCCTCTCCCATTTAGCAACCACCCCACAGTTCCCCCACTAAATGTTCAGTCCACTTACCCAGCTTGTAGTATGGGGCATACACAGCCCCCGTGATAGTGACAGACACAGGGCCTAGCTGTCTGCCTTTGGGCACGATGACGTAGAGGAGGCCGCCCCAGAGGCAGGAGACTGACCGTTTGGTCCTGTCCATACAGCACTGGTGAGTCACCACAGGGGCTCGACATAGCTTCCTGGCCTTGGTCAGGTCATCAGTGTGGCAACCAATCTGTACCTGGACAGGTGATTCCACCAAGTGTTGGAGGAATTAGAGTCCTTTGATGTGTGTGAGGTGGTGTGGATGGAAGGTATTAGACAAACATGCCCATGAAAACCCAGCTTCCCTTTTCTATGTGCTAGGCATGGAAACTTAGGAAATTTTAGCACTCCAAAGCCATTTGGACTTCAAAGCATGTCAAATCATTTTTCCAAGGATTTAAACAGCTCCACTGTAAATCTTCACCTGACATGAACTGGTGGGAGACCAGGCTGATCCTGACAAAGGCCTTGTGTCTTTGCTAGGCAGAATCCTGGGCTCTTCCAGCAGGACCTACACCAGTGTGGTGAGTCTGAGGTTGGGAATGAACTCAGGGCCTCTGCTCTGTCCTCCATGAATACACAGGAGGCGTGTCCAGAGGCAGTGAGGTTGATTCTCTCTCCCTCTTTGCCCAAAGCTTCCCTTCCTGGCCAGATGGATGGAGATCTATTTTTTCCGGAATCCTGGAGTTGCTTTTCTTAGGTTTGATGTAAGCAAGCTCCAGAAAGAATGCTGACACAAAAGAGACCCTAGCTGTGGTAGAAGGTGACCCTCAGAGTCAAGGAGGCAGGGTGAATTTAAATTCTGCATGTAGGGCATATTTTGGGGAGTGATGGGATTATGGACACACTTCAGGTGTCAACATAAAGAGATAAAATAAGGGTTTGTGCAGAATGTGCTTGCCGACATCACAGCCCAAATTTCCACTGCAGGTTTCATACTAACTACCCCTGAATTTGCACATGGGACCCATGAGGAGGCATGAAGAGGGAAGTGCGTGTGCCCAAGGACTTTCCAGCCCTTCCTTTTCCTTCTGTCAATCACCTACTGATCACAGAACACACTCCCTAAACCTTCTCTAATAAAGGAACTCTTTAAAGGAGGCACAATGACACAGATTTGAGCTGGACTCCTGTCCTGTCTCCTCGTTAGTCAACTTGCAATCAAATGCTCTTTTTTTTTTTTTTTTTTGGTCAAAACCTCAAGTGTCATAGTTCTAGCTTCTAGCACATTCTACAGTGAGCTCCTTTTACTTGATAACACTATGCACTTTAGTCACTCACGTAGGTGCCCTGAAATTCAACCATAAAATCTGTAAAATGGGCGGAATAATCCATCCTGTACTCTTGGCTGCATTCCCGTGAGCTGGAACTGGACAGTGGGTGAGAAGGACACAGCTCTAAGGTGTTGAGAGGTGGCAGCTGTAGGTGTTTAGCTTACCTTCAGGCCAGCAGAGGCAGCAGCTTCAGACAGTGAGACTTCTGCATTTTGTCCTTCCAGTAGGTAGAGCCCAGTACTCACCCAGCAATCATCCTTGCCTGACAAAAATCATGGAGAAAGTTCTTCCTTCCTATGTGACTTCACCTCTACTTGGGGCCTCCCGGCCCCTCCCATAGGTGCAGCTTCTCCCCTGTGTATCTCAAGTCATCCATACTTCTTGGATTCATCTCTCCTAAACCTTGAGCAGAGCCCTAACCTCCATTTTCTTGAAAGTATCTGATAAAGAATGGAGTCAGCTGAGTGCAGTGGCACATGCCTGTATTCCCAGCACTTTGGGAGGCCGAGGCAGGTGGATCATCTGAGGTCAGGGGTTTGAGACTAATCTGACCAATATGGTGAAACCCCATTTCTACTAAAAATACAAAAATTAGCCAGGCATGGTGGTGCACATCTGTAGTTGCAGCTACTCAGGAGACTGAGACAGGAGAATTGCTTGAACCCAGGAGATGCAAGTTGCAGTGAGCTGAGATTGCATCACTGCACTCCAGCCTGGGCGACAGAATGAAAATCTGTCAAAAAAAAAAGAATGGAGTCAATCCTCCTGAGGGTTTGAGGGTAAGTACCTGCAACATCCTATGTAGTGTCAGCCAATCCCATTTTCCCCTGGGTCTTTCATGTTCTGGGCACACTGTTCTCTTTTCATACCTGGGTTATTTCCTTCAATCTCCATGGTGATGGGGTGTTTTGAGGGGTATAAATTGGAGGAGCAGGTCGTGGTGCCAAGCCCCTTGGCCAGCTGGGAGCAGTCAGTTAGAGAGTGAGCCAGCCCAGTGGCCAGAGAGAGCATCGCGGCCTCAATGGAGTCACTGGCAACTGGATTTTCCCGGCTCACAGCTGGGAGTGCCGACCCTCTTAGCATCTTCCTCAGGAGCCTGTGCAGGGATATGTAAGCAGGGACCCCCTCTGCAGGAATCTGTAGGAAGGCTGCACCATCAACTCTCAACTTTGCCAGGCAGCTCTTTTCCAAGTTCCCATTTCCGTGGTTCAATATAGCCTGGAACTCAGACAGTGCCTTGCGGAAGTGGTAGCTTCTCATCTCAGGGGTGGGAACAGGGAAGCAGCCTGCGCTGAGAGTCTGAGGCAGGATGCTGAGGCCAAAGCAATTGAGGATGATGTTACCAGGGAAGCCAGCCAAGGGGGAGTGGCCAGGGTTCTGGGAAGCCCACCACCAGGACTGGCCCCCAATCAGCAGCCCCCCACCCTCAGCCACAAACTCCTGCAGCTGCTTAGCCTCCTTGTCACTGTATGCCTTGCAGCAGTAGACACCCAAGTTGCTGTTCAGATGTGGCTCCAGGCTGCATTCCAGGCCATGCTCTGATAGGAGGGGACACAGACCTTTTAGACTTGTGTTCACCCCAACTTTGCCTGTCTGGCCTCCAGCCAGCCAGCGCACAGCATTGAGCAAGAAGGGCCCCATCTTGGGAGCACAGAGCAGGCACTCGTGGGCAGCCAGGACCACCCGGCCTCGGCCATAGCGAGCAGCTGCCAGGAAACAGTTGAGTGAGGCATCCAGCCCCAGCGGGAAGGCCAGGGCTCCATGCACCAGCAGCTCCGAGGGGACTCCCCCTGTCCTGATGTCCAGCTCTGAGATCCCCTCCAGGAGCTGTTGCTGGTCCTGCCTGACATCCTCCCCACATCTGGAAGAGACAGGATAAACAATGAGCCTACGGTCAGTTAATGAGCCACTGAATCGCACTCACTGAATAGAGAAATCTATGTGCAGGTAGGAAGACTGCATGGTTCATGTCAACCTTCCCATTCTTACTAATATTAGAATTTTAGCATGTTAATATCATTTATTTTTATCATGTTTAAGGCATATTTTTTTCACAACTGATAGCATATTATTAATTGGTAGTGTTTGCTCTTGCTTAATGATACGTAAAGTAACAGTATTTCTCACAATCAATGTTGTCATAAATTTGAGGAAATGCTATAGAGGCAGTGATTGCCCTTACTTGCATGTCTTAAAATCCACATTTTCTAAATGAGCACGTCCAGAAATTCTTCCCATTTAGTCAATTAAGTATTGAATATTCTGGCTTCAGTTTCTTGTCTTTTAAAATATTTAATCATATAACCAAATTACATTAGAAAAATTAGTTTATAGAGAAAGTCATACTGCTTATTAATTTCTTGAGCTAATTTTCTGTAAAGGAAGGCTGTAAAATCAAATTTGTACTTTCTATAGGGTAGTTCTGATCCAAGAACACATCACAAGTAAATTGTTTAACACTATACTTGAAGATTTATACAAATACACATCGTTTTTAAAAGTTCACTCAAATCTGGTTAGAGTGTTTACTTCTTTTTATTAAGGAATGTCAAAATGTAATGAATCTAGAAAAGGCTTTGTATTTCAAGGATTTTTAAAACAATTTGTAGATACTGTAAATGTCAAGCAATAGGAGGTTGGTTAAATACATTATAGTTAACAAGAGATTGCAAACCATATAGTGATTAAAATAATTATTAGATAATTTGAAAAATGCTTAATGGAAAAAATTTTTAGATTAGATTACAAGATACCATGCTCTAAATAAGCCACATTTTTGGGAAAAAAAATTAAAAACCCATAAAATTAGACATAGAAGCAGAACCTAAACATATTTATCAAAATATCTTTGTTAAATAAGTCTTCAATGGTCATCTTGGCTGACGGGATTGTAGGTCATTTTAATTATGTTTATAAAGTTTTATTGTCTCAAATTTTAAAA
Organism: Cheracebus regulus; assembly: GCA_963574635.1. NCBI lineage: Eukaryota > Metazoa > Chordata > Mammalia > Primates > Pitheciidae > Cheracebus > Cheracebus regulus. The sequence continues at coordinate 12,180 of CAUYQU010070824.1, read as the reverse complement.
TTAATATTTATTTCTTTTATAATTAAAAATTAAATATTTTTTTAAAGTATAGTTTGGTCTGGTAGTAAAACATTATTGAAAAAAGTAACTTATGCAGATTCTCTTGAATTTCTTTTCAGCATGAAAATTAGGAGAGATGGCATGTCTTAGTTTTGTCATCCCATTTTCAAACTCACATGGCAAATGTCATAGAGCTCAGGTATCAGTTCTGCCTGTGGCTTTTTACCTGTTTGCACTCAAGATATTTCAGGGAGCTAATGACATTGAGCTACAAGACTTAATAATAAAACATTCCACTCTACGCATTCTTAGCATCTTCTCACAGGCACCTGGCGAAGTCTCAGTTAATGGTAGTAAGCCTTCAATATGGAAAGCTGCAGTTATCTGCAGATATCCTCTCCACAGCTAATTAAAATGATTGCATACATTCATCCATGTGCCCACACACATGTACACAATCACAGTAGCACTGGGTATCTAGGAAGTACCTAGACTGGTTGTCTAAAGCTGCAAGAACCACATAAAATTAAAGAAAAAAAAAACCCAACAACTTCTTACCACAAAAGCAGCATAAAGTTAAAAAAGGTGAGCTCCTAGAAGAGATTTGCAACAAATTGAACAGATAAAAAATTAGAATCCAGAATATATGAGTAATTTCTAAGGATAAACAGAAAAGCAAAAAACAGAAAATATTTTTAAAGTATATGCTCAAACAGCTCATGAAAGATGAAATCCAAGTGAGATAGTCAACATTTCAAATGATATAATTACAGAAATGCAATTTAATTTAATAACATTTTTTACCCAGAAAATTAGTAAATATTTCAAAAGCTAACAATATTAAGTGCCAGCAAGAGTGTGAAGAAAAATAATCTTTCATAAAATCTGGAGCTCAATTTGGCAGTATTCAATAACACTAAAAATAGAAGTATACATGGAGGCAGTACTAAGTAGTGCATTGCAAATTGCTGGTAATAGTGAAAAAGTATAAAGAAGTTAAATATTCACTAATATGAATGCAAATAAAATTTGGCATTTAATCATATGATGGATTACTATTTATCGTTCAAAAAGAATACATATACCTATATTAATTAACAAGGACAGATACTCAAAACATTTGAGTAAAACAATTTCAAAAATAGCAGAACTTGGTGATGCAGCTTATGTAAGACACAATATAAAGCAATGTAAACATATGTCAATATATGTCCAAAATGTCAGGCAGTGACCAGAAGAAACTGATAAAAGTGTTTTCTTTTGGACTGCAGGATAGAGAGAAAGGAGTGACATTGGAAGAGATGATCAAAAGGACTTTTGCCTCAATGATTTGTTTTTTCAAATAAGAAAAATGTACAATTACATTTCTCAGGTAATTAAACATTAAATATAAAATGTTAAGATAACTGCTCCAAAAATAGAAGGAAAATGTATGATCTACAAATTTGTTGAGGGAATTTAAGAAATAGATAAAACTTAGTAACAAGCAAGGAAAAATGTAAAAAGAAATGAAGCATAAAAATGGAAAATAAAATTAAAAGGGGGTAAAAACAAGATATACATTTGAATCATCACAGTATATATGAATGTATTAAATTTCAATTTGACAAAACTCCTAGATTAGGTTAAAAACATCTGGGTATAAGCTGCTTATAAAAAGCACACTTGAAACTAAATGACATAAAATGATTGAAAATGACAAAATCAACAAAGTTTTCTTTCAAAAAATACAAAAACAAAAAAGCAGACATGCCAGCATTAATAAAGGATGCAAGTGATTTCAAAGAGGAAAAAATTAAAAATGAACATTTTCTATAGATAAAAGTTATACTCTACCAAAAATAAAATTTATATTAATTTTTTTGTCCTGCAAAACAATACTGAAAGCAAGAACTGCTACAAAGAAAATAAATTTTGAATGGATCATTATATTTGGAGATGGTAATGTATTCTCAGCATCCGTTGGATCAATTACATTAAAAAGAAAAAAAAGGATAGAGATGATTTCATCAGAATTACTTACAAGCTTGCTTACAGCCAGAAGATAATTGTCCTGCATCCTGAGGACAAGAAAATGAGACCCTAGAAGGTTGTGTTCTGCTAAGTTGTTGAATAAATACAAAGTAACAAGGCAATCTCCAACATGAAATATTAAAAAATTAACGTGAAGAACACACACACATAGATAAGCATCTGAGATGATCCATATCAAAGTTTTAGGACTGGCTACCTTGGTCCAGAGGCATGAGAATAGTACTGGTGGTGTGGGGAGAAGGACGAGTTGCCGTTTTCCCCTCTGTATTTCTGTATTGGTTTGCATTTTTCACAAAAAACTTGATTTTCTTTTGAAATATTTTCATTAAAAAGATATTTCTTAAAAAAAAGAAAGAAAGGAAAGGAGGAAAGAAGGACGGAAGGAGGAATGGAGGGAGGGAGGGGGAAGGAGATGGGAAACGAGGAGGGAGGGAGGGGAAAGTGAGTAAGCATAGCAGTTAGGATATCAGGTAAACTTCAACAGATGGTTTGATAACATCCTAAGGGCAATACTAATGATCTCAGATAGCTAGTTACCAAAATATTTAAATCTTGTATAATATATGTTTACTATTTTAAGTGTGGAAAACAATAAAAGTAGCTGCTATTTCATGAGGTTTAATATATGCTAGGCATTTAACATATGTATTATCTCTTTTAATCATAATAATAAACTTGAAAGTTATTATTCTCATTTTAAAGAGAATAAAACTTTGGAAAAACTAGGCATTTTCTGCACGTTTCTTAGCTAATAATGGGTAGGGACAGGAAGCAAACGTGACAGAGCAGGAGCACCATCATCTTGGGCAAACACTGCTACTTTAAGTTCCAGCTCCCTTTCTAGTCTCATGCATTTCAAGGAAATCACTTTTCTTGTAACTACAAGCAGCCAGAGAGAGCAGACAGTAAAACACAAATAAGACAGCTCAGGCACAGAGGGAGGTGGGGGCAAAGAAGTCTCTTAGGTAACTGCCAAACTTCACCCTCATACAATGGGCCCCAGTAAAACAGTGGGCCTTAATAAGCACAATCCTTTTCCTTCAGGTGCACTATGATAAGGAAGCTAAAAGCAGACTGGGCAGGGTGAGGGGTATGCCTGCACCTGCAGAAAGATGTATGAGAATAGACATACAACTCTCCCTCCCAAATAAGCATAACAAAGAGACACAGAAGCAGTAGAAACTTCTTATAAACTCTCCCACCCTGAATCCTTAAAAATTCTTAGTCTGTAAGGGAGTGTGCCCCTCACCTAACTCAGCCAGAAGCCCCTCTCAGGTTTGTTTTCTCTAAATTAAACCTGTCCTTGACTGTCAAACCATCTTTCATGTTTTTTACCTCTCTCTTTAATTCTTACAAAACCCAGGCTGGCGTGCCTCCAAAACCACTATTGTCTACATATCAGAACTCTCTCAATCAATTACTGAGTCTTTGATAAACCTACATCTGGGTACAAGGTTATTGACAGGTATACTACTGAGAACCACCTTGGTCAGGGGACCCCCCACCCAGGTGGCACTGAAAGTATTGAAAGGCAGACACCCAGCTAGAACAACAGAGTGGATCTGTTTTGGGGATAACAGCCTGAGAGCTAAGAGGCCAAAAGTGTTCCAGGCTGAAGCCCCAAGCAGATTATCATCCACGTATTTATTTGCTCTTAGACAGATGATTCTTAACAATATACAGGTTTTCTATATTTACTCATAACTCAAAAATATACCAATTAGGCAGCTGTTACCCACCTACCACTAATTACAAACTAAAAGGTATTCTCCACAAGGAAGCCACGGGGGCAGGGCACACTTAATGTTTCTCAACAGTATACCTTATGCAAAGGAAGCTTTACAGGATGAGAAGGTGCGAATAATTCTGTGTTTAAGAAAGAAAAAGCATGTGTTACTTCAGAGCTGGAAGTGCAGGGGAAGCCACTGAGGATGAAAGGAAAGGGAGGGGATGGCATGTTTAGGAAATGTATTATACCAAACCACACCTGAGCAGACAAGTAACATGGGTGATAGGTTTCCAAATGCTGATAAAAAAGCTGCCAAACTAGGAAGGTACAGCACTGATTAATTGTGAAGTGCCCTGCTATCATTTTCGCTATATTAAAGGTAAAACATCTAACAATTTATACATTTTTTTCTTGAACATAAAGGTAATGAAGTCTACTGGTTATAATAAAATATATCTTCACTTGGCTTGTTTTGTTTTTCTGTTCAGACTGTATAGGATATAAGAATACTCTTCTGGATTTAATTCATTCTCTGATACATATAAACAGGATATAAATACTAGAATCTAGAAACAATGTTTTCTTAGGATCTGTAACATCAAAAAAAGGACTAAAGAGAACTATGTTGATCAGATGCTTTAAAAAATCTTTTGAAGACTTGCTGCACCCAACATCGTTTTTTGTATTTTTAATTCATTTAATACAGATAAACTGTAGTAAATAACAAAACCTTAAAAATTGTCTTCAACATCATTGAACAATATGGGCATAGATGATCAGAGAGGTGCCTTGAAATTGTAAATGTATTTTTCTCTTTTATTTTAAGCTAGTAGATACAGGGTAAAATCTCTTCAGGTCTCAATCATGCCTAATAGACACATAATATTATTTAACCTATTTAACCTGTCAATTTTAAGAAAATAATTTAGAAAACTCACTTTTTAAAAAAATTGCAGGTACATAAATTACTCATTTGGAATAGTCGAAAACAACTGCTACCCACCTGTGAGCACAGATATATTCATATTTCTAGGTCAGATCAAAATTCTGCTTAAAAATATAAACATTTCTAACAATGTCACAATGTTTACTGTTTCTCCTGGTTTTATTAACTATATTTCCAATCTCTGAAGATTATTCTGAGAATTGAAGGAGATAATACAAGGTGAGCAGCTCTTATGCAAAATGCTTGGGATGACCAGAAGTGTTTCAGATTTTGATATTTTTCAGATTTTGGAATATTTGCAAATACATAATGAGATATCTTGGTGATGGGACCCAACTCTAAACACAAAATTCAATTATGTTTGCTATACACCTTTACACATAGTCTAAAAGCAATTTTTATAATATTTTAAATACATTTGTGCATGAAACAAATTTGTATACATTGAACCATCAGCAAAGGTGTCAGGTGTGGGATTTTCCTCTTCTGGTGTTATATTGGTGGCACTCAAAAAGTTTTGGATTTTGGAGCATTTTAGATTTGGGATTTTTTTTTGATTAGGCCTGGTTTGTCCACTCTTAGGGAACCTAGTAAGCTAGGCCCTCTTCACCCAACCACAGACAGAACTCATGTGAGGAGTTCAGCTCACTACCCTGCTTAGAAGATGGAAAACTCTGGTATCCTTTTCTGCTTCCACTATATCCTCAAGTAGCTCTCCTGCTTTTACACTTGAAAGTTTTTTTCTTAAGTGTCTACCCACCCAATTTGTTCACTTTTCTATGAATTAGTAAGCATTAATGATAACTCTTGAATTTGTGATTTTGACTATTTTCTTTCTATTGAACATGAGAGGTTGATTGCTGTTAGGAGATGCTCCACCCTGGACCACCCGTCAATTTCCTGTTGTCCTTGGCCAGTGGTTAGCAATGTATGTCATCATGATCAAAACCTTCCACATCCATCCATTAATTATTTTCATTTACTTTATCAGATTTGGTTCAGAGAGCAATTCTGGGATCTAGCCTCATTTCACAGTTTTTAACCTGGAAACTACATTCATGGATCTTGAATATGGAAACAGAACTGTGGTGCTTATGACCTGGAACTCTTTGGACAAAGACTTTCCTACTCTATAGGACTGTATTGAGGACAGAGATAATAAATCCTCCTCAAGAGAGTCATAAAGCTAAGCTACTAGTGAATATTTACAATTTTTACTTAAAAATAATAGTGATAGGTTCTCACTATGTTGCCCAGGCTGGAGCGCAGTGGTTACTTGCAGGTACAATTGTAGCACACTGCAGCCTTGAACTCTCAGCCTCAAGACAGCCTCATGCCCGAGTATGTGAGTATGTGTGCATCAGCATGCCCAGTTACATATTTACTTCAACATGAGCAGCTGCTAATATTTTTTAGACCTTGCAGATTATACTATGTGTAAGTGTAATGGGTGACTGGTTGATATCTCAAGTTAACTTTCTCCCCAGACTCTTCTGTCATGGTATAAAGGTAGCAAGTGCCTTTGGATTTGCTTTTAAATATTAAGGTAACTGCAGTGTCCTCTTCAGTTATATAAACATAGGTGTGCCATTGGGGATAGGATGTGAGAGGATCTTTTGTTGGGGTTTTTAGAGACTGCCCCACTCTTTGGCATACAGAGTTGGGGTGGGGCAGTGAACAATTCTCCAAAGGAGCTCCAGGGCCTTCCAGTGGAGATTTCAAGTTAAGGAACCTGCTAGGTCAGTCCAAGGACCTTTGACCAAGATTTATTTGTAGGAGTGTTCACTGAAAACCTCTAATGGGACTTGCTTTGAAGAGACTCAGATTCTGACCTTCTGAGACCCTCAAGGAGTCAGGCAACTCTGGCTCAGTTGTTGGCTGAGGCTGGAAGGCTCTGATGCAACCTCCAGCCCCATATTCCCTAGTAGGAAGCTGTCTGTAGGATTAACACTAGTATATGAGGCTGCCCTTTCTCTTGTTATGGTTTTGGATATGTATTCATTTATATTTTTTCATTAATTTATATAGTTTCCAAATATTTGTTGATCTCTAATGTTAGGTATTACAGGAACTGAGAATGAAGCAGTAAACGCAATAGGCAGGATCATGGAGCTCTATATTCTGGTTGGCCAAACAGGCACTAGCAAGAAACGGGGGATAGTTATAGAGAGTGATAAATGGAGAAATATGATGAAGTGAAACTGGATGGACAGTCCTAATTTCAGTAGAGCCACTGGGGAAGACTGCTCTGAGGAGGGTGTTTGAGTTGCAACTAAAGAAGAATAAATTGGATTTTCAAGAGCTGAAAGTCCAGAAAAGGAAGAGAAAGTTGAAAACCAAGATCTTTGATATTGAAATGCCAGTGTTCATTTTTTGAATAACTAGATGTCCAAATATCGTGATATTTTATAAAACAAGAAACCTAAGTTACATGTGGTCTTTATATTGAGAGACAGTTCTAAAATACTTTAAAGATGTGTATGGCTTGTTATTGGTGTTCAGGGATTCAACTTCTTCCTGGTTTAGTCTTGAGAGGGTGTAAGTGTCCAAGAATTTAACCATTTCTTCCAGATTTGCTGGTTTATGTGCACAGAGTTGTTTGTAGTAATCTCTGATGGTGGTTTGTATTTCTGTGGCTTCAGTGGTAATATCCCCTTTATCATTTTTTATTGCATTGATTTGATTTTTCTCTCTTTTCTTTTTCATTAGTCTGGCTAGAGGACTGTCTATTTTGTTGATTTTTTTCAAAAAACAAGCTCTTGGTTTCAATGATTTTTTGAAGAGTTTTTTTGTGTGTGTGTCTCTATCTCCTTCAGTTCTGCTCTGATCTTAGTTATATCTTGTCTTCTGCTAGCTTTTGAGTGTTTTGATCTTGTTCCTTAGCTCTTTCAATTTTGATAGGGTGTCAATTTTGATCTTTCCTCACTTCTCATGTGGGCGTTTATTGCTATAGACAGTTGAGGCAGCAATTAATAGCCTACCAACCAAAAAAAGTCCAGGTCCAGATGGGTTCACAGCTGAATTCTACCAGCTGTACAAAGAGGAGCTGATACCATTCCTTCTGAAACTATTCCAAACAATACAAAAAGAGAGAATCCTCCCTAACTCATTTTATGAGACCAACATTATCCTGATGCCAAAACCAAGCGGAGACTCAACTAAAAAAGAAAACTTCAGGCCAATATCCATGATGAACATTGATGCAAAAATCTTCAATAAAATACTGGCAAGCCAAACGCAACAGCACATCAAAAAGCTTATTCATCACGATCAAGTAGGCTTCATCTCAGGCATGCAAGGCTGGTTCAACATTTGCAAACCTATAAATGTAATCTATCACATAAACAGGACCAAAGACAAAAATCACATGATTATCTCAATAGATGCAGAGAAGGCCTTCAACAAAATTCTACAGCACTTTATGCTAAAAACTCTCAATAACCTAGGCATTGATGAAACATATCTCAAAATAAGAAAAGCTATTTACGACAAACCCACAGCCAATATCATACTGAATGGGCAAAAACAGGAAGCATTCCCTTTGAAAACTGGCACTAGACAAGGGTGCCCTCTCTTGCCATTCCTATTCAATATAGTATTGGAAGTTCTAGCCAGAGCAATCGGCAAGAAAAAGAAATAAAGAGTATTCAGTTCAGAAAAGAGGAAGTCAAATTGTCTCTATTTGCAGATGACATGATTGTATATTTAGAAGACCCCATCATCTCAGCCCAAAATCTCCTTAAATTGATAAGCAACTTCAGTAAAGTCTCCAGATACAAAATAAATGTGCAAAAATCACAAGCACACCTTTAATGCCCAGATTGTGGTTCTAAATGCAAATTAGGGTTCCTAGCAGAAATATGGGCTGTACATTAAAAGAAAAGAAGAAAGAAATAGGGCTTTTTGGAGAAATGGCAGATTCTGGACCTGAACAGGAAATGTATGAGATGAAACTGAAACCTCCTATTATACCAAAAGCAAGGAAGCTCATTAAGTTTGGGTGGAAAAGATTCAGGAATTATCTGGAATTGGCTCACAATAGCCAAACATGACAATTTCAACATCAATCAGGATAATAAATGAAACACATTGTGTTTTCAATCATGATTTCATAATAATTCTAAGAAAAACTTAAACACATTGGTGACCTCGGGAAGATGCTAGGAAACCAATTCAATATTGAAAACTGGTTTTAAAATGATAAAGAGAGAATTCAACATTTATTTTGCCTTTCCTATATAAATTATGCCATAGAGTATGTAATTGGTGAATGGAAGTTTCTTCTATAAAACTATTACAAATAACAAACAAAATGAATACTAAAATTTTAAACTCCTCATTTTATACACACAAATGAATGGGTCTAGGGCTAAGCAATTGTTATTAAGGACTGCCAATCTCACAGTAAAAGTCAGACCATTATGTTCTACCCAATGGAAGTACATACTGCCACCTATAAAGTAGGTCAAAAATTCAAACATGAATCCGATCAAACCTCTAGATCATGAGTTGGGAAACTTTTCCTTAAAAGGCCAGACAAATATTTTAGGTCTGTAAGCCATATGGTCTCTGCTGAAATTACTCAACAATGGTAGACACTGCAGCTTGAAAGCAGCCACAGTTTGTGAATGAATGGGCAAGGCTGTGCTTCAACAAAACTTTATTCACAAAAACAGGGGGCTGGCCTTAGTTTGTCAATCCTTACATAAATCAAAATCTAACTTTTAATTTGTATTATGCAGAAAATACAAGGAAAAAATGAATATATTAAATCAGTGGTCCCTAACCTTCTGGTACCAGGGACCTGATTTATAGAAGACAATTTTTCCATGGACCTGGCAGGGGTTTCAGGATAATTCAAGTGAATTACATTTATTGTGCACTTTATTTCTATTATTAGTATGTTATAATAGATAATGAAAAAATTATACAACCCACCATAATGTAGAAACAGTGGGAGCCCTGAGCTGCTTTCCTACAACTAGATGGCTCCCATCTGGAGTTGATGGGAGACAGTGACAGATCATCAGGCATTAGATTCTCAGGAATGTGCAATCCAGATCCTTTGCTTGTGCAGTTTGCAATAGGGTTCACGCCCCTATGAGAATCTAATGCCTCCACTAGTCTAACAGGAGGTGGAGCTCAGGTGGTAATGCAAGCGATGGCGAGCAGCTGTAAATACAGAGGAAGATTTGTTTGCTCACCTGCTGCTCACATCCTGCTGTGTGGTCTGGTTACTAACAGGCCATGAACTGGTACCCTCATATTAAATGGTACCCCAGGGAGGCAGTCAATTTGCCTTTCCAGGTTTTCACCCTTGCTCCTCACTCTTCCTGGAATCTTCCTCTCACAGAAGCCCACATGGCTCACTCCCTCACTTCCTTGAGGTCTACTTTCGAAGTCTAGACTAAAGGAAACTGTTTGAGAAAGAGAACCTGGTGTCTTCAACAACAGCAACATAACTGTAAGTAATAGAAAGTTGGAATGAAAATGCATATCTTAAAGGAGATATAAAAGTTGTATCAAGAAATCATATTTCAGCTTTTTAAAATACCAATGTTAACACTTTTTTTTTTTTTTGAGACAGAGTCTTACTCTGTTGCTCAGGCTGGAGTGCAATGGTATGATCTTGGTTCACTGTAACCTCCACCTCCTAAGTTTAAGTGATTCTCCTGCCTCCTGAATAGCTAAGACCACAGGCATGCACCACCATACCCTGCCAATTTTTGTATTTTAGTAGAGTTTCACCATGTTGGTCAGGCTGGTCTCAAATTCCTGACCTCAAGTGATCACCTGCCTCCGCCTCCCAAAGTGCTAGAACTACAGGTGTGAGCCACCACATCCAGCCCAATGTTAACAAATTTTGAAAAATAAGACAATCATGGAAATAAATGATGACACTAAGGAATTATTCTTTTAGGTTTGATAATGGTGACTTGCAGTTATGTTTTCAAAAGACTTCATATCTTTAGAGATACATATTTAAACACAGATGAAAAGACATGATGTCTGCTGTTTGCTTCAAAATAATCTTGGGTGGGGAGGAGTGGGGCTACAAATGAAATAAGATAAATCTGGGGTTGACTGTTTTTGGGACTGGGGAATGGCTGCATGGGGGTTCACTGTACTATTCTGTCTACTTTTGCATATGTTTAACGTTTTCAGTAATTAAGAGTTAAAATAACAAACACACGAAACATACCTTAGAATCGGTGGCAGTGATTACAAATGTAGGTATAGATGAAGAAAAAGAGATTGACTTAGCTAAAGAGGAGAGTCCCTTGGGGCAATTAAGAGGGATTATAGTGATGAGATTCAACCTGCTTTTCCCTTGGTGTTAGAATAAAAAAGTTGAAGTGAATCAGATCCACCCTAGTGTCTCTGAGTAAACCCATCACCTCCCCAAATCTCTCAGAAGGGAAGGAATTCAAAGAGGTCCAGAGCTTGGGGCTGAGGGTCCAGGTCACTGCTAGCTGCTCACTAGTATCTGTATGCCCTTTCTTTTTTGTAGCAGAATCTTGATTTCTTCAGAGCCACCAAATGCCCATTTAAAAACAGCCAGGCCTTCAGATCTCCTGGTAGTTTGGTCTGGAAGCCCTAATCACTAGACTTCTATTATGTTTTAGCAGCTAGGACTATCCTGGTCACTAAAATATAAATAGAAGTCTAGTGGTTAGGGCTTCCAGAAAATATATGATTTTATATGGGTAACACTCCCCATGGGCACCGAGGAAGGAGAACTCTGCAGACCCCAGGCATGATTAGTGCCTGAAGTATAACTCACTGCTTACTTATATCTAGCTTATATATATTATCATACTTAGTCCCATATAATCTTTCTATATAATCATATAATAACTTACTGCTTGCTATATCTAGCTTATATATATAATCATACTTACTTCTATATAATCTTTCTATATAATCATATAGGTATTGTAGTCGGAGCTGTACTGACACATTTAGTGCTGATTTATAGAATCCTTCTATATAACCATATAGTAGTTTGTAGTAGGAGGAATGCCTAGAGCAGTCACAGAATAGAAGCAGTACATGGGAAAACAGCCAGACCAGGACAAGAACCAAAGACCCAGGCGGTGGTGTCCCTGCCTGAAAGGGCTCACGCTGTATAGCAGGCTTGGAGCAAGAGCCTCTCCTCTTGATAAAGGAGTTGTAGAACCTTGCATCCAGTTCCTGTGGAAAGTAGGCCTCCGGCATGAGATCCTGGAAATAACCGAGGGAGAAGAACCCCTCTGGTGTGACCAGTCACGGCGGCTGTACACCCTGTCAGTCTTTTCTCACTTCTGTGCTAGTTCAAGTCATCCTCCCTTAAATATCTTAAGAGAAGAGCACAAGTCTGTCAGCTCCCACTGCATTGGCTTACAGTATCCTTCTATTAGAAATCCTTTAAATTAGTCTCCAGCCCTCAGATAAGAAGTGTTGCACATGACACCTGCTGCATACAGCCCAC